>JAOTQJ010008170.1:0-18202 GCA_025642045.1 Solanum sejunctum
AATTCATTCACTACTGGAACTGATTGAAGAGTTGGTGATTCTGCCTTCATATCCCTCACTCTAACTAAATGACATATTACCCCTTGGATATCATATTTCTGGCCTTATAAGAGATAAACTTCTCCTTTGGTGCCCCAACATTGCCTTCCCATTCAAGAACTACCTCATTTGGAAATTGGAAGTACACTTTCTTAGTTCGGCAATCTACGGTGGCATAGCAAGAGGCTAGCCAATCCATACCTATTATAATGTAAAATTCCACCATTTCTAGCTCAATAAGGTCAGCCAATGTGTCACGATCACAAATAGTTACTACATATTTATAATAAATCCTTCTAATCATAATATATTCACCAGTTGGTGTAGACACTTCAAATGGTTGGTTCAATAATTTGGGTGTTCTCTTGAGCTTCCCAGCAACTAGTGGAGTAATGTATGATTGTGTAGAACCAAGGTCAATTAATGCATATATAATATATGAAAAGATGAACAATATACATGTGACCACATCAGGTGAAGTTTCTAAATTTTGCTGACTCCTTAGAGCGTAAGTGCGATTCTGGACTCTGCTAGAGCTAGCTGCCCCTCTAACACCTATACCATGACCCATAGGTGCTTGTTGATACCTACCTAATAAAGGAACTGATGATGATGGTGCAACAGCTGACCCATTAGATTGTGCTATATCATCCATATGCCTCATCGGGTAATCTTTTCTCATATGCCGGCGCACCACACTAATAATAAGAGTCTGTCCCAACACAACATACCTAAATGACTTCTTTCACACTATTTACAAAGTTGCCTATTGCCGACCTTCTGAATATCCTATTGTTCGTGTACCTTATCTCTTACCTCGTTGACCAAATTGATTACTTCTAGACGTTAAAGTTGTGGTGGAGCATTGGCTGCAAAGCAGGAGGATAACGACCTAAGCGGTCTATTAGAAAACGAAGGCCTAATCTCACCTTGGGATGGTGTAAACTGCCCTGTAGATCAGACCTTTTTAGCCTGCCTCCTTTCTAACTCTTGTGTCCTTCTTCATTGCCTCTAATCCTCTAATTTCTGTGCAAAAGCTTGCATTCTCACTATATCTAAGTCTTTGCTCAAGGAAGCAATTGTACAGTCTCTAACCAGATACGTATCCAATCTATCCACATATCGATGAACTCTTCTACCATAGTAGTAACTACATTAGGAGCATACCTGGATAGGGAATTAAATTAAAGGATATATCCTCTCACGCTAATATTCCCTTGGTGGAGATTCAGGAACAGATCTGCATGGGACTCTCGGATCTTTAATGGAAAGTAATGGTCAAGAAATGCCTCTTTGAACTCCTTCGAGGTAGTTGGAGGTGCATCTATAGCCTTAGATTGCTTCCAAGCTTCATACCATAATATAGCCACACCTTTCAACCTATTTGTCGCTAACTCAATAGCTTCTATTCCACCCGTATGCATAAAATCTAAAGTGCATTAAATCTGATTAATAAAGTCTTAGGGATCTTCATTAGGATCTGACCCAGTGAAGGATGGAGGGTCCAAATTAATAAAATCACGTATCTTTGTGCCAACTGCCCTATTCGCAACACCTGCACCTATAACCGGACCTTTCTGTATTTGATCTTGTCCAGCAACTATATGGGTCAATAGTTGGACTATATTTCTTAGATCCTGTATGATAGCATCCACAGGTGGTTCTAGGGGAATTTCACTACTTCTTAGTTCATCGGGAGCTGGAGGAGTTGGAGATTTCTATGACACAGACTCCTCTTGAACCTTATTTCATTGTCTCACCTGACTGGGTATACCAACCACCACTTCTACTCCCTTTCCTTTACCTTTATTTTGCCTGGTTTCTGGCATACTTGCTGTACAAAACAATTTAGGAGTTAGACATAATGCACCTATTACACTTGGCTCCATGGCACGACCTAAAGAATAAAAAGAAAGTAACAACTCCTAAATGCCACGTAGACCACTTCTTATAAATGTGGTGCACAACACATCGATAGATAAGACTCTACATAGACACCACATTATAGACTCCCTAGGATGACCTGCTCTGATACCACTTTTGTCATGCCTAAAGTCCCATTATAGAGGCCTAGCACCCATTGCCAACAAGGCCCGGGAGAACCAACATGTATTTATGCATTTTCTATACATATTATAAGGAATTTCTACATTTTACATGCCTTTAAGAAAATAAACAGTGATAACAAGTCAAAAGGAAATACATATGGCCAGGTCGTTGGTGCCACTGTATTTAAAGTACGAGACATTACTATGCTTTAATTTACATAGTCTACAAAGCCTCTAGATAAGTAAAAGTATCTAATAAGGGTTGGGACAGGCCACGACTCAACTAACTATACAATACAAAAATATAAGCTCTAGACACAAAGTTTCGAAACAACTTGGAGCTTGGTAACAACAACTGGGTGTCCTGTACTCTTACTGGGGAGATCTACTAGCATCTGTACCTACAGCATGAAATGCAAGTCCCATAAGGGCTGTGATTACAAGATAATATACTGAATATGTAAGGCAAAAAATACTGTATATGAATTAATAAGTCAAATGAAACTATGCACTGGTGTAGAATAAGAGACCACCCTTAGTTATATTGTGGGATCATGTACTTTATGTTCTTTTTATTACTTTATCTTTACTATATAATTTGTGCACAATATGTAATACAAATGACCAGCTGATTAGTGGTAAATCTATATCAGAATTGGCCCTAGCTAGGCTCTTCTTTAACCTCTCGGGCAACCCCTGTGGTAAGATTATCCCTGGATAGGTGATTTTTCCACCCCTCGGGCTATCACCCATCAATAAGCAATACACTTTACTTTATCATTTCAATTACCTTTGAGATAATTCTATTGGTAGTCGTAGTATTGGAGTTGTCAGACTATAGATACAACATATGACATATAAACAATCACAAAAGACAAAACCACAATGAAAGGAGTAAGTTACACAAATAATAAAATGCATAGGACGTAGAACAACACATGTACTTTATTTAGTAGAACCAATTCGTGTATCTTGGTGTCAAAGTAGATATGCAGATTCAAAAGTGACTATATATGAGAGCATATAAATATGTGAAAGAGTTAAGACATAGTTAATAGTTGTGTCAGAGTTGGTAAGTGCCTTTATGTGCCAAGGAGTGATCTATGTTTCATGCCAAATAATACGAAATCAAGTAGCCTTACATACCTCACTAAACGACCTCGCTATTACCTTAAGATAACATTTACTTCCTCCAAATATTTATCTACAATATAGTAGGTGATATAACTAGCATTAGCAACCAATAAGTACATCTTGGCAGCCCAATCTCATAAAAACATAATATACGGGCAGCAAGCAAGTATTTATAAACTCGAGCGTATTCTTTCAACCTTTTCTCCCTTAATCGTATTTCCTAATATACATTCTTATATATATGTCATATTATGACTATTATAGTGCCATAATGGTCTTACAACAGCCCATAAAGCACAAGACATAACAATTCTATACAACATACATATAGGTGACATAACATTACATCCCTTTTTTTCATTTTGACGTCGACAATCCCAAACTTGTTCCAACTTTAAACAAACTGTATCCAACATTTTCACACATAAAACTTGTCTTACAATAGTCCATAAATAGTCATAAATTAGGTGAAGGTCGTGAAATAAGAATTTCCAATTATTAGACCATAAGTTTCTTTTAAGAGCACAATTACGATGTTGTACAACAACTCTTTTTTTGTGGACTGTAAAAGTGGTGCAGCAGCCTAGTTTCATCATTAACAAACAAACCTTTCTTAAAGAAATGAGTGTTACTTCATAGTAAAGCCAACCAAGAAGAGTAAATTCTCTTGAACAACAAGAAAAGCTCATAACAATCCTTAGGACACATGCTGTCAAAACTTTAAGCACAAACATAACCAACATAGTCTCTTATTTTTCATAAGAAAACCATGCTAAACACATATGTAAACTTACTTACTACTACCTTCAAGGTGTAGCATTTCTCCAAGAACCCTAAAAGTCCTTTTGTGGCTGCTTTGCTTGGTTAAGAAAGTGTAGAGAGAAAGTTTTGAAAGCTAAAATTTTTCAAGTCTAAGAATGACTTGAAGGTGCTATTTGTAAGCATTGTTAAGGGGATTTTGGCTGATTTTTTTTGTTTCATTTAAGACTTATATTATTAAAGTGGTGATACAACAACTTGTCCCTTTCACTTGGGCCTAATTGGGTCTCAAAGTTAATGGGCCTTGGCTGCCCTTTTTTCAAATTTCTTTTCACTTGGTTTGGGCCCAAATGGTTAAGTGGGTTGTGATATACTTGTGCCCTTATGATATGCTTCTTGGGCTGAAAATAAAGTCCATTTATGATGCTAAAACATGGGCTAAATTAACACCCTTAACACGAACTTTATTCATAATTGGACTTGGAAATATTTGACGTCGAGCCTCGTCTCCGTTTAGCTAGTAATTTAAGCTAACGAAGTAGGTGACTCACTTGCTATCTTTCTAAGTCCTACAAGCACTTCCATTCTCTCACATTAAGGCCGTGATCTCCTCAAATTGACTTAAAACTTATTTTACACTCTACTCTCTTTAGGGTTAGACATACCTATCGTCCTTTAATTGGAGATTCAAGAACTTTTAAAAATTGGCGCTAATTTGACTAAACCATATCATGTTTCATTTTTATAGTACTAGTATTATAATATGTGGGGTGTTACATTTCACTCATTAATTGCATGGTTTTACACTAGCATTACACACCCACTAAATTCTTAATAAAATGTCCAATTTAGGGTTCTTGAGCTATTAATGATCCATTGCACATGACTTGAATAACTTTATGATGATGTAAGGATGGTATATATGTTTTGATTTCATGAAAAGTATCTATAGTGTTGCAAGTTGACCACACCTAGTTGAGGGAGTGCTAAATCTCAATCACCGTGGATGGTGGGGTGCAATCCACTTTCAACTAATTGAGGGGTTGATACCTCAATCACCATAGATGGCGGCGTGCAATCCACCATCAACCAACTAAGGGGTTGATACTTCTATCACTATGGATGACGAGGTGTAATCCACCATCAACCAATTGAGGGGTTGATAACTCAATCACCAAGGATGCCAGGGTGTGACAATCCATCATAATGTTTGTCTCTTACTACACATGTAATATGTTCTATGTACACATGTTTTACTTCAAGTATCACTCATGCAGGCAATATTGCTATATGCTCATTTATTGCCTAATTATGCATTTTGATTATGTTGCCCATCTCTTCTAGCATTACATCCTACATTCTCAGTATATTCAAACGTACTAACACATACTTTATGCTTACATGATATTATCATGCAGCAACCAGAGATTCTCATGATCAACCTCATCCTTCCTATGGCTAGTGCTATCTTTATAGAGCAAGTTTGTGAGTCCTATATTTTGGGGGCAATATCTTTGATCTTATGCTGTAAGGCTCTCTTTTCTTGATTGTATGTTTTGACTATGAGGCTGAGCCCAATTACTTGTCTTGGACCCCACTAAGTTCTATGTTTAGAGCTGTTATTGAAAAAGCTATGTATTGATACTATAAGCTTGACTCCTTTTGATTCTTTGGATGTTTTATGAAATAAAGGATTTTCCCTAGTTCCTTTGTCGTTGAAATGAAGGATGTGTAATTATAAGTAGTGAGGCTTGATTGGTGTCCTTCGGGTTCGCCATTTGTTATGTCATATCTAGGTCTAGGCTTGGTTCGTGACAAACTTGGTATTAGAGCACTAGGTTGTTAATGGTCCTCGACATCCAACACAACGTTTTGATTAGAGTCTTATTCATGGTTGTGTTATGCACCACAACTATGAGTAAGAAGCTATGAGACATTCTAGGAAATGTTTTCCTTCTTCTTACTCTATGTCATGCTATAGAAGTGAAGGTAAGGTTCCCCCTGCCACCCTAATGATTATTGTTTGCTATGCTAGATCATGCCTAACACAAGAGGAAGAAGAGCCCGCACACCCGAGGAACAAACAACTCATGGAGAACTTCGAGATGCTCTCACATGCTTGCTCAAGTTGTGGCTAATCAAGTCAATCAAGAGGCCCAAGCCCCTCATGCTCCTACTCGGGCATCTCGGATGAGGTACTTTATGAGGATGAACCCACTGGAGTTCTATGGGTGTAAAGTGGATGAGGACCCCCAAGAATTTGTTGATGAGGTGTACAAAGTGTTGGTTATTATGAGTGTTAGGTCAGATGAGAAGGCGGAGTTGGCAACTCACCAACTCAAAGTGGCTCAAATATGGTATAGTCAATGGAAATAGGAGAAGGGGGAACAACAACGTGATCCTTTGTGAGTATCTTAAGGCAACATTTCTCAACTGATTCTTCCTTCTTGAGCTTAGGGAGACCGAAATATTGGAGTTCATGAATTTGAAGCTAGGATCTATTAGTGTGAGGGAGTATGCCCTAAAGTTCAACCAACTTTTTAAATATGCTCCACACTTGGTTGCTGACCCCTGGTCTAGGATGCATAAGTTTATGATAAATGTTTTTGATCTGGTGAATGGGGAGTGTCATGCCGCTATGTTAATTAGTGACATGGAATTTTCTCACCTAATGACTTATGTAAAATAAATGGAGGGGGAAAAGTTAAGGAAAAAGAGGAGTGGTGAGGCCAAAAGGGCACGTTTTGATGGTAAGTTCCAAGGTCTCAAAAGTGGTTAGTTTCATTAAGGCCAAGAGTCTACTCATGCTCCTAATAGACGATTTTGAAATAACTACACAAGGGCCCAAGGTGATGGTGATGTGGTTCCTAATTCTATGTGTCCAAAATATGGTAGGGGTCATGGTGGCCCATGCTTGAGGGAAACTAATGCTTGTTTTGATTGTGGAGAAGTGGGCCACAAGAAGGTTGATTGTCCTCGGAATCAAAACTAGGGTAAAGATGTCCATCCACAAGGCTAGCATGTTAATGCAGTTCCTTTGGGGAGAGGAGGTCAGCAAGCTGGTGCCTCAAGGCACAATCGGTTCTATGCACTCCAAGGGACACAAGGAGTTGATGAGGTGCCTGATATTTTCACTAGTATGCTAAAAGTGTTTGATTTTGATGTGTATGCGTTGATAAATCCGGGTGCCACTCTTTCTTTTATTACTACTTTTGTTTCCAAAATGTTTCATATTGAGCCCAAATTACTGTGCGAGTCTTATGAGGTGTCTACTCCTATTGGTGTATATATTATTGCTATAAAGGTCTATAAAAATAGTACCATTTGCAATTTGCATAAAATATTGCCTTGTGATCTTATTGAGTTGGATACGGTGGATTTTATGTCATTCTTGTGATGGATTGGTTAAATGCGTATTATGCCTCTATTGATTGTAGAACTCATAGGTTCAAATTCTAATTTCCAAATGAACCCATTCTGGATTGGGAGAGTCATGATGTTATGGTCAAGGGTAGGCTTATCTCTTGCATTGAAGCCCAAAATTTGATCTCTAAGGTGTGTTCCCATCATCTTGTGAGGTTTAGGGATATTGAGTCCAAAGTCCTTCCTATAGAGTCTATTTCGGTGGTTAGTAAGTTTATTGATGTCTTTCCAAATTACCTTCTTGTGTTCCTCCCAAAATGGAAATAGTCTTTGTTATAGACCTCCTTCTCGATACTCAACTCATTTCTATTCTCCCTTACCGTATGGCCCTAGTGCAGTTAAAGGAATTGAAGGAGAAATTAAGGGACTTGTTAGAGAAGGGTTTTATTAGACATAGACAATCACCTTGGGGTGCACCATCGTTATTTGTGAAGAAGAAGGATGGGTCCATTAGAATGCGTATGGACTATCAACAACTTAATAGAGTCACCATCAAGAATAAGTATCCTCTACCAATTATTGATGATTTGTTTGACCAACTTCGAGGGGCTAGTTACTTCTCTAAGACTGATCTTCGGTCAGGGTATCATTAAGTAAAGGTAAGGGAGTACGATATTCCCAAGATGACCTTCGAAACTTGGTATGGGCATTATGAATTTATTATTATGTCTTTTGGGTTGACCAATGTATGCGCTATCTTCATGGATCTTATGAATAGGGTCCTTAAATCCTACACTGATTTGTTTGTGGTGGTCTTCATTAATGATATCTTGATCTACTATCATAGGGAGGAGGATCATGTGAGTCATTTGAGGGTAGTGTTGCAAAAATTGAGAGAAGAGAAGTTGTATGACAAGAATGAAAAATGTGAATTTTGGTTGAAGAAGGTTGCCTTTCTAGGTCATGTGGTGTCGAGGGATGGTATTAAGGTGTATCCAAAGATGACATATCTAATTAGAAATTAGCCTTCACCATTGACCCCATCTGATATTATAAGTTTCTTGGGCTTAGTGGGTTACTACTAGAGATTTGTGAATGGCTTCTCTTCTATTGCTTCTCCTATGACTAAGCTGACTCAAAAGAAGTCGAAATTTATGTGGACCGATGATTGTGAAAAGAGTTTCTAAACCTTAAAGGATAAGCTTGTCTCTGCTCCCATCTTATCTCTATCGGAAGGGTTGGAAGGGTTTGTTATGTATTGTGATGCCTCCCAGATTGGTTTGGGTGGTATTTCGATGCAAAATGGTAAGGTGATAGCTTATGCCTCAAGACAACTCAAGGTGCGTGAAAAGAATTATCCTACTCATGATCTTGAATTGGCTGCCATGGCTTTTGCTTTGAAAATTTGGCATCATTATTTGTATAGGGTGTATGTTGATGTGCTTGCTGATAATAAGAGTCTTTGATATTTGTTCACTCAAAAAGATCTCAACTCATTCTCGAGCTTCTTAATGATTATGATATGAGTGTGCATTATCATCCCGGTAAGGCTAATATTGTGATGAATGCTTTGAGTAGGGTATCTATGGGTAGTCTAGCTCATGTCGATGATGGGATCAAAGAGGTGGCTGGAGAGGTCCATCGATTGTATAGATTGAGGGTTAGGTTAGAAGAGGTTGATAATGGTGTATTATGGTTGTTGATGGTTCAAAGTCTTCCTTTGGTGATGAGGTAGAAGCAAAGTAAGATCTTGATCCCTCCTTGTTAGAATTGAAGACCGTGAGAGATGGCAAGGTGGAGATTTTCTCCCAAGTGGGACATGGTGTCCTTAGGTACCAAGATAGGTTGTGTGTGCCTAGTGTTGATGGCTTGAGAGAGAAGATTCTTGAGAGGATCATAATTCTTCCTATTCTGTCCACCCCTGTTCTACAAAGATGTATAGAGATATAGAGATTTCCACTTGGAAGTGGGATGAAATTAATATAAATTTTGTGGTTGGGTTGCCTAAGACTAGAAAGGGTTTTGATTCTATTTGGGTTGTGGTTGATACAATGACAAAGTATCTCATTTCCTACCAGTTAAGACTACTTATGGGGCCCAAGACTATGTTAAATTGTATATTCATGAGTTGGTTAGATTATATGGGGTGTCCTTATCTATCATATGGGATCATGGTGCTTCATTTACTTCTCGCTTTTGGAGGTACTTCCAAATAGGTCTTGGTACCAAGGTAAAGATTAGTACGACCTCTCACACTCAAATGGATCGGCAAGTCAAAAAAACTATTTAGAGTCTTGAGGATATTCTTAGATCTTATGTTTTGGAGTTTAAGGGTAGTTGGGGTGAACATCTTCCATTGATTGAGTTTGCTTATAATAATAGCTATCATTCTGACATTGGTATGACTCTTTTGAGGCCTTCTATGAAAGATATTGTAGGTCCCCAGTTATATGGTTTGAGGTAGTGAAAATGACATTGTTGGGGTTGGATCTAGTCATGGAGGCTGTGGAGAAAGTGAGGTTGATTAGAGAAAGATTGAAAATAGCCCAAAGTCATCAAAAGTCCTATGCCGATGTGAGGAGAAGGGAGTTTGAATTTAAAGTTGGTAATTGGGTCTATTTTTAAGGTCTCACCAATGAAGGGTGTAGCTTGTTTTGGTAAAAAGGGTAAATTGAGTTCAAGATATATGGGTCCATAAAGGGTGATGAGGAGGATTGGCAAGGTAGCTTATGAGTTGGGGTTGCCTAGTGAAATGGACTAGGTTTATCTGGTCTTTCATATATCTATGTTGAGCATATGTGTGGGTGATCCAAATGCTATTGTTCTATTGGATGATATGGGTATTATTGAAGACAACTTGACTTATGAAGAGGTTACAGTAGAGATCATTGATAGACAAGTGAAGAGGTTGAGGAACAAGGATAAGGCTTCCGTTTGGGTCCTTTGGAGGAATCAACAAGTTGAAAGTGCTACATGGGAGGCCGAAGCGGACATGAAAAAGTGATATCCCTATCTTTTCTATTCTAATCAAGCCTAAGGTACCAATTCTAAGTTCCATATGTGATTTCAAGTCTTATGTTTTAGCCCCTATATCATTTGTGTGCATTTATGTTTGTGTTGACAAGTTCACGATATTTTGACCTTTATGTTGAGATTTTGAAAATGGTGTTTAAGTGTATTGATGAATTCTTGTTGGGGCTGATTTATTCATGATTACTCTTCTTATATACATTTCTTTAATATTCGGGGATGAATGTTCCCAAGGGGGAGATATTGAAGCAACCCCAAAAGGTGCCTGAAATTGTTCTTCGGAAGTGCCTGAAATCATAATTTCCATATATCTCAAACTCCATACGTGATATCAAAAATTTGACTTCATATTCTTTTTCATGGGGAAAATTGAGTAGGAAATGGGTATAACCCGAATTTTAGAGGACCCATAGCAAAAAATGAATTTCACCAATTTAGCAATTCAGGAAGCAGTCAACGATTGCTCTGCGACGCGGACCTATCGTGGAGCAGTGTATTTTATTGAAAGTTTCTTTTAATCTCGTTTCAATACTTTGGGGCCTTGCTCCCAAGTCTTCCCATCCATAAAAGCACCTATACATAGCCATATTTTATCTACATATCATACAAGACATTCGCCAATACTCTCTCTAATACATAGACAAATATTTCACTCAAGAATTCAAGTGCCAAAACTCATTCCGGATCTCAAGGATTTCACCCAAGCTTCAAGTCTCAATTCCAGTCTTCATTAAGGAATTCTCTAAAGTCAAGGTATGTTGGTTTCAACCATTGGGTCCTTTCACCCATGGTTCCCAAGCTTCCTTTTTACCTAAATTACATATTTCTAAGTTGACTTTACTTATGAGTCTTCTATCATGAATTTAACTATGAACTATGCTGAGGTTTTTAAAAGTGTGACTATTTATGCATGTTTTGAGCCATGAATCTAAGATCTATGATGAGTTTTGATAAGGGGTTTCAATGTATTTTGCAAGGTGGTATTACTAAGTGTTGATGGATTGATTTAATTCAAGATTTATTGCATCATTTCACTCTTTAATTACATTGTTTTACACTAGCATTACACACCCACCAAGTGTTTGATATAATGTTTAGTTTAAGTTTCTTGAGCTATTGATGATCCATTGCATGTGCTATGAATTGAATGACTTTATGATGCTTTAAGGATGGTATATATGTGTTGATTTCGTGAAAAGTATCCATAGTGTTGCAAGTTGACCACACCTAGTTGTTCTTTATGGTGACTCTATTAAGTTTCCGATAATCAATGCATATTTTGAGGGAACCATCATTTTTCTTCACAAACAACACCGGTGCACCCCAAGCTTACTAGGACTTATAAAACCCTTCTCCAACAAATGCTTCAATTGCTCCTTCAACTCTTTCAACTCCGCTAGGGTCATACAATAAGGGGGAACAAAAATAGGTTGAGTATTTGGAAGAAGGTCTACATCAAAGTCTATTTTCCTTTCAAGCGGACACCAGGAAGCTCATCAGGAAAGATATCAAGAAACACATTAACCACTAGAACCGACTCAATAAGAAGGACTTTGGACTCAACATCCCTAACCCTCACAAGATGATAGAGACACCCTTAGAAATCAACTTTTAGGCTTTAAGGAAAGAAATGAATCTACCCTTGACCACCACATCATAACTTTCCCACTCATGGGTTCATTAGGGAATTAGAATTTAACCCTACAGTTTCTACAATCATTAAAAGCATAATATGCATGCAACCAATACATCCCAAAAATGACCTCACAATCCACCATATCTAACTCAATAAAATCAAACTACATTGATATTATGCAAAATGGACACAGGACAACTTCTAGATTCTTTTAGCAATAATGGACTCACCAATAGGGGTAGACATATCATAAGGTTCACGCAACGATTCAGGATTAACATTAAGCTTTTTGGCAACAAAAGGTATAATAGAAGAAAGAGTGGCACCCGGGTCTATCAATGAATATACATCAAAATAAAAAAACTTTAACACACCGGTGCTGACATCGGGTATCTCCTAGACCCCTTGTCTCCCTTGAAGAGCATAGAATCTATTTCGCCTTGGAGCACCCCCTTGTGAGCCTCCTTTACCCTTTTGAACCACATTTACACCTTGGCCTTGTGGACAACCATCTCTACCTTTGTTGTGAGCACGAGGACAATCAATCACTTTATGAACCACTTCTCCACAACCATAGAAAGCATTAGAGTTCTTTAAACATGGGCAATTATGGCTCCTACCACATCATTGGCATACAGAGTTAGGCACCACACCGTCACTACCTTGGAACCTTGGGTTGTCATTAGACAACCTCCTATTAGAAGCATTGGAAGACCCTTGGACTTGGAACTAGGGGCCTTGAGGAAACCAGCCACCCTTGGAATTTTGGAATCCACCTTCAAAACGAGCCCTCTTGGACTCACCACTTCTTCTCTTTCTAAGCTTTTCCCCCTCTAGTTGTTCAACATATGTCATGAGAAGGGACAACTAGATATTGCCTATTAGCATGGGGGTATAACATTTCTTATTAAAAAAGTTGGATACACCCGACACAAATTTATTCATCCTCGATCTCAGCTCAACAACCAATTGTGGGGCATACTCGGAAAGTTTGTTGAACTTGAGGGCATACTCCCTCAAACTCATGGAACCTCGCTTAAGGTTCATAAACTCTATCATTTTAGCCTCCCTTAGCTCGATAGGAAAAATCCAGTTGAGGAATGTGGCTTTGAACACCTCCCAAGGATAACATCATCATCTCTTCTCTGTAACTTCCATTGTGTAAACCAAATTTGAGCCACCCCTTTGAGTTGGTAGTTTGCCAACTCTGTTTTTCCTCTAAATTAACACCCATAATTGATAGCACTTTGTACACCTCATCAATGAACTCTTGGGGATCCTCATCCACCTTGGACCCATAGAACTCCAGCGGATTCATCCTAGAAAAATCCCTCACCCTTGAGGCTGGGGTAAGAGCATGAGGGGCTTAGACCCCTTGGTGAATTTCGTTGGTCATAGCATGAGCCAACATTGTAATAGAATCATGGAACTCATCTTGGGCCACCCCTCCACCTTGAGAAGCTTGAGGAGTGGGAGGGGTCGATTGCTCCTCGGGTGTATGGGATCTCTCTAGCCTCCCTCTTGGAATCAACATGATCTAGAAGAGAAAAGAGCATTCGTTAGGGGGAAAAGCCTTACACTTACATGTAAAGCACGATATAGGTGATAAAGAAGTGCAATATTTCCTAAAACATCTCATAGCCTCCCATTCATAGTTGTGGCATGTTTCACAACCATGAATAAGTCTCTAATCGACGTAGTGTGTTAGATTCTGAGGACCACTAACAACCTAGTGCTTTGATGCCAACTTTGTCACAACCAAAGACTAGGTCCTAGACATGACACAATAAATGGGAAATAGGAAGGAACCCCAAATAAGCCTCTTAGCATATCAATCACACATCCTTGTCCATGGAAGACAAATAAATACAATAAGAGATATAACTAAGGGAAATGGAACTAAGGGAAACGGGACTAAGGAAAGTCTTTGATAATCATAAAGTACTCAAGAGTCAAGCTCATAGCATAAGTACATCAATTGTTCCAACAACACATCTACCATAGATTGGAGCGGGGGCCAAGACACTTCCCGGGATCACCCTTATAGTATCAAGTGTTCAATATAAAGATATATCAAATAGTAAAAGTAGTATAGCTAGTGTCCCTGGACTTTAGGACTCACCAAAGCCTATATTTCGAAATACCAAAACTAGCCATATGTAAGATGATTGAGAGGTGATCTAGTTCCTACATAGTGACATCATGTAAGCATAAAGTATGCATTAGTATGTTTGATTGTACTATATATGTAGGATTCAATGCAACAAGAAATAAGCCTACATAGTCAAAATGCATAATCATAAGCAATGGATAGGTATAATATCAATATGCCATGCATAATCAATGCTTAAAGTAAAACATGCTTATGAATCGTATAAGTTGCAAATATAGATTATATATGTGGCAAAAGACTATAATCATAGACCAAGCAACTACTACTTAGAATCCGAGGCATATCATCCCCTCAGTGAGGTAGTTGAGGTATCCGCCCCTAAACATGGTGGTATGGGCATGTCACCCCCTAACAAGGTGGTCGAGGTATCTACCCCTAAACTTAGTAGTATGGGCATGTTAACCCCCAACAAGGTGGTCAAGGTATCTACCCATCAACATGGTAGTATGGGCATTTCACCCCACCTCCAACAAGGTGGTCGAGGCATGTCACCCCCTCAACAATGTGGTTGGGCATGTCACCCCCCAATAAGGTATGGTCAACTTGCAACACTAGAGATACTTTTCATGAATTCAGTGCATATATGCAAGCCTTTAATCGTCATAAAGTCGCTTGACCTATAAACCATGTAATAGACCATCAATAACTTAAGAATCTTTGTCAAGGCATTTTAGCAAATACTTGGTGGGTGTATAATGCTAGTTTAAAATCATGCAACTCAAGAGCGAAATAATATGAGAAAATTTAATGTAAATCACCCCACCAATATATAGTAAAACCATTATGTAAGATACCTTGAAATTTATCATCAAATCTCATAATAGATCATTCACAACTAAAGTCCCGTTAAGTTGGACTGGTACCCATTGTCGATAAGGCTTGGGAGAACCAACCTATATCTAGCGCTGTTTATACATATTATAAGGGATTACTACATTCAACATGCCTTTAAGAAAGTAAATAGTAATAATAAGCATGGATATTCGGTACTCCTACTGGGGGGAGAGCTACTAGCACCTGTACCTACAACATAAAATGCAGGTCCCCTGTAAGGGATGGCAGTATGAGATAATGTACTGAATATGTAAGGTAGAAAATACTGTATATCAAGTAACAACTCAAATAAAACTATGACTGGTGTAAGGATAACAGTCCATCTTTAGTTATACTATGGAATCATGTACTCTATGTTCTTTTTATTACTTACCTTTACAGTATAATCTGTGCACATCGTGTAGTATAAATGACAAGTTAATGAGTGGTAAATCTACATCAGGATCGATCTTGGCTAAGCTTCTCTGTTCACCCTTTGGGCTACCCCCCATGATAGGATCGACCCTGGCTAGGTGATTCTTTCACACCTTGAGTTACTACCCATCAATAAGCAATATACTTTACCTTTCAATTATCTTTTAGATGATTCTTTTAGTGGTTACAATATTAGAGCTGTAGGAATGTAGATGTAGCATATGACATGTAAATAATCGTAAAACACAATATGACAGTGAAAAGAGTATGTTACACAAGTAATGAAATGTGTATGAGATGAAACAACCTGTGAACTTTATTTAGCAATAAGAACCCATGTAACTTGGTATCCAAGTATGTATGCAGATTTGGCGGTGACTATGTATAGGAGAATATGAAGATGTGAAAGAGTGGAGACATAATTAATAGTTATGTCGGAGTTAGTAAGTGTCTTTATATGTCAAGGAAGAATCTAGATTTCATGCCAAATAATACAAAATTGAGTAGCCTTACATACCTCATTGTATGACCTTGTTATTGCCTCGGAGTGACTGCTTTTCCCCCAAATTTTTATCTACAATCTATTAGGTAATAAGACTAGTTTTAGCAGCAAAGAAACACTTCTTGGCAGCCCAATGTCATAAAAGCTAACACCCGGACAGTAAGCATATAATTAGCGACTCAAAGGCATTCCTTCAACCTTTTCACTTATAATCATATTTTCTAACAACCATTCTTATGTTCATGTCATATACATCTTGTTTTATACCCTCAAAATTCTTAAAATAGCTCACAAGCCACAACACGTAATAATTGTACACAACATATAATTTAAGCAGCATAACATTACGTCCTTTTTACGACGTCAACAATTCTAAACCTTTACCAACTTTAACCAAACTGTTCCCACAATATTTATACATAAAACAATCCCAAAATAGTTTAAAAATAGTCCTCAAAATAGGTGGAGGATATGATACCATAGTCCTCAATCAATCAGCCCACAATTTCTACAAACAATATACTTAGGATAACACGTTAAACCTCAATTGTTTACGTATAACCAAATAGTGAAGCGAACTTTATACATTATTATAGAACTAAAACAAATTAATAAAAACAACCTTAGTTCACAATCAATCCCACCAAGAAGAGAAAAGCTCCCAAATAAATAAGAAAAGTACACAATAACCCTTGGAACACATGCTGTCCAAAATTTTCAGCATATACCTAACCAACAGACTTTCTTGTTTTTCATAAGAAAACCATACTAAACACATAAGTAAACTTACTTAACATTACCTTCAAGGTGTAGGGCTTCTCCAAGAACCCTAAAAGTCTCCTTGTGGCTGCTTTACAAGGTTAAGAAGTGTAGAGAGAAAGCCTTAAGAAAATCTGATTTTTTTACAAGTTGAAGTGGCTTAAAGGTGCTGGTTGTAAGCCCTTTTAAAGAGCTAATTTTGTCCGACTTTCTCTTGAATATTTATCCTTATTTTATCAAGTTAGTAATATACCATTTTTGTCCTTTCAGTTGGGTCTTAATGGGTTGCAAATTGATGGGCCTTTGCTGCCAATATTTCCCCTTTCTCTTTAGTTAGTTGGGCCTAAATCATGAAATGAATTGTAATGGGCTTGGGCCCCTTTTCCTATTCTTATTGGTCAGAAAATATAGTCCATTTATGATGCTAAAATATGAGCTAAAGTTACACCTTTAACATGTACTTTATTCATAATTGAACTTAGACAGATTCGACGTCGGGCCTCGTCTCCGTCTAGCTAGCAAATTTAAGCTAAGCAAGTAGGTGATTCATCTGCCTCACTTTTCTCACTTTATTTAAGGTAGAAATTCTACTATTTGACTTAAACTTATATACACTCGACCCTCTTAAGCGTTAGACATACATATCGCCCTCTAATTTGAGATTCAAGCACTTCTAAAAATAGACGCTAATTTGACCAAGCCATATTATGTTTCACATACATAGGACTAGTATATGTAATGTGTGGAGTGTTACAAGATCATAGATTCTATCACACCCAAAGTCCTGTTAGGGCGGACTGACACCCATTGTCGATAAGGCTCAAGAGAACCAACTTGTGTCCATGCGCTTTATATACATATTATAAGGAATTTCTACATTTGACATGCCTTTGACAAAATAAAAGTGATAACAAGCTAAAAGGAAATGTATACCCCTAGGCCATTAGGGTAACGGTGTCTAAAGTACGAGACATGACCACACTTTAATTTATATAGTCTACAAAGTCTCTACATAAGAAGAAGTATTTGATAAGGGTTGGGACAGGCCCTGCCTCGACTAACTATACAATATAAAAATGTAAGTTCTGGACACACAAAGCTCCGAAGCAAAATGGAGCTTGGTAACAATAGTTGGATATCCTGTACTCTTACTGGGGAGATCTACTAGCACCTGTACCTACAACATGAAATGCAGGTCCACCGTAAGTAACGTTAGTACGAGATAATATACTGAATATGTATGGCAAAAACTAGTATATATGAAGGAACAACTCAAATAAAACTATGCACTGGTGTAGGATAAGAGACCACCCTTAGTTATAATGTGGGATCATATACGTTATGTTCTTTTTATTACTTTACCTTTACTATACAATCTGTGTACCAAAGTAATACAAATGACCTGCTGATCAGTAGTAAATCTATATCAGCATTGGCCCTGGCTAGGCTTTTCCTTTAACCCCTTGGGCTACCCCCCGTGATAGGATCGACCCTGGCTAGGTGATTCTTCC
>JAOTQJ010008211.1:0-55683 GCA_025642045.1 Solanum sejunctum
CCTATCCATACTTAGAGGCATAAGAAAATAAATTTGGATTAGAAACTTACCTCAATTGTTGCAAGTTTTCCTTTCCTTCTTCCTCTCCTTCTCTTCTTCTCTTCTTTAAGGCTCACAAGACTTAAAACAAAAATGTTCTTCATTTTGAACTAAGGAGGGGGTATTTATGGAGGTCCAACATCTTAAAATTGTACCCTAAGGGCTCCTAGTTATCCCATTGTTCAATTAGGTCCCCAAACTTTTCTATTTTAATCCAATTGAGACTCCCTACTCTAACTAAAAAAATAATACGCTCCCATTTATAATTAGGCACCGCGAACTTACTTAATTTAAATTACACCATGTTCGTCATAACTTTTTCCACTTGGACGATTTACTTCGATTGAGTTAATTACGGGGTCTAACATCTAGGAAAGAAACTAGCTCAACAAGTCTCAACATCAATACTCAACTCTAGTCTATGAAATCTCTATCACTACCAATTGGTGCCAATGACAGATGCGTGGCTACCTCAACTCAAAAGTATAGTTAACTCAAGTTTAACTCTATAAAGCTAGATGAAAATAAAGCAATATACTCCGAGGTAAGTGAGGCTCACCAACTCAACTGAATGCAAAGATCCTCAATGGTGCGCCTGTTGATGATTTCTAGTACATGCCTTTGCATCATAAGATGATTCAGTCCAAAGGGGACGTCAATACGTGGAACGTAAGATTATGTAAAATGGATAAATGAAACAGAAATAGGTAGAATAATATAGAAATAACATCAACTCAGAATATACTCAATCCAAATATCAAATGTCTATCTAAAGCAAGAATAAAGAGTAGAAAAGTGACTCATCAACTAATCAAACCTCATCAATCAACTCAATTCAACTCAACTCAATTTAATTGAACTCAATTCAACTCAACTCGACTTAGAATACTCAATTTGGGGACTATCTAGAGTTTCTCTTATCGACAACATTCACTTATGAGCTAGTGATTGTACAAAAATCCCGCTGAAGTTGCCATAGCCGTTCTGTACTTTCCAGGTAAAAAATGAATCGGATCTGCTAGGGATCTAGTCTCAACAAGTCCTCTATTACTTTAAAGGACTTTAACTCAAGGAAACCTCAATGTAATGGTTTTATCCTCACCTACTCTTGACAACGTAGTTAATGAGTGCGAGTTGAATTTACTTTTACTCATTTTAGTGCTCGATACTCCTCCCAAGACTCAATGCTCATAAAAATTCTCAACTCAATCAAATCATCTCACATAGCTCCATGGAGGCACTCATCAACTTATTTAGTCTCGTGGAGACTCTCATCATCTCAATAACTCAACTCTATGAGGTCTTTCGGTCTAACATCTCAATCAAGTCATCAAACTCAGTTCTCATTTAAGAACTCAAGGACTTAGATCATCATTAAGAAGAAGTCAATTTAACAAAACTTTAGAACTCAATTATGAATACTCATGGGATCATCAAGCTCAATAAACTCAACCTCATACTCAAATTAAGATTACAATCGGCATACTCAGGTCAAATCTCTAAACTCTATCCTTAGGTTCATTCATGCATGCTTTCACAAAATAACATATAAGGTTATACAACTCATGAAAAGTATGTAATTTAGGAAATCAAGTATATGATGATCATCAACATATGAAAATACATATAATGCGTATATAATTTTCAAGAAAATATTCAAGAATCATATATGTAAACTCATGAGACTCTCAACTCCTTTATAACCATCAATAGGACACATGAAATAATAATTTCATGCTTTAGTTTAGCCTTACGAAGCTTTTGAACAATCAACCTTGAAGAACTTTAATCAAACTCCTTAATTTTTTGCTCCTCTCCTCTTCTCTTTAGACCTACTCTTTTTCAAGAACTTAAACAGGCTTAGGAATGAGATTAAAACCCTTTCTACGCTCAAAATAATCCATTTAGATCATGGTTTAAGTATAGGAGGGGTTGGAAAAGGTCTTAAATGCCCCTCACGAAATTTGAAAAAAAGTTCACCTCGGTGCAGCCTAGTCCGTGACGTGGACTGGGTTGTTTTGAGATGATTTTTATTGAAAATTCTCTAATCGAGTTTTATAAACCCATAGAAAATATTTGGACCAAATCTAAGTGTAAGTCCGCATCAGCTGCGCATCGCACACCTATCACACACTTATTCTAAAAATTATTTTTGCGTCAAAAAATTATCTTTTGATTCGGTTACTCTAAAAATCAATCAAGACCATTTTTTCACTTAATTAATTTTTCATGATGATCGCATATCCGATATCAGATTTTTCATAGAGCATGAAAAGATGGATTATGTGCACTTTTCTCCTCTAGGAGTATTTTGGTAATTCTACCGGTGAAACAACCCTAATAAGTGCCAAAAAATTTGCCTTGGAATGCTTGGAATTTTAAATTCCATATATCTCAAAATTCGTGTGTGATATAAAAAATTTGACTTTACATTCTTGTTCAGAGGGTCAAAATTAAGTGGAAATGGGTCTAATCCCAATTTAAAGGGGGGCAAAATTAGGTGAAAAAGGGTCTAACCCCTATTTAAGAGAGAATGATTAGCAATTATAATTTTGTAAAGTGCGATTTCCAGATAAGAATCCGCGTCACTTCCGCGACGCACCTTTGTGTTAAAAATTGTCTTTTTTTGTTCGGTCCAAGACTTTTAAGTCTTGGGCCTAAGTGTTCCCAAACGTATTTTTACCTATTCTTAGCTTTATTTCACCCTCATATCATACTAAAATTTTTTCAACACTCACTCAAACACTTAGCCATATTTTCACTCTCAAATTTAAGTCTTAAACCCTCATCCGGAGCTAAGGTTTTCCTTCAAGGTTCTTCTTCAAGCTTCAAGTCTCCATCTCCAATCTTCACCAAGTTCATCCCCAAGCTAAGGTATGTGGGTTTCTTTCATGGGTTACTTTCACCAATGATACTCAAGCCTCCTTTTACTCAAATTGCATGATTTAAAGTTGATTTACAAATTTATGAAATTCACTGCACACTATGTTAAAGCTATGTGAAATTGTAACTATTTTGCTATGTTTTGAGCTGTAAATCTTAGACATATTGTAAGAATTGATGAGGGATTTTGATGTATGTTGCTTAAAAGTGTTGTAAGGTGTTGATTGATGGTTTTATACTGAATTTTCTTGCATGATTTCATCTCTATATTTCATGGTTTCATACTAGCATTACACACCCTCTAAGTGTTTGATGAAATATCTGGATATAGTTTCTTGAGGAGTTGAAGGTCCAAAGCATGAGATATGATATGATGATTATATGATGATAAAATGAGCTTATGTATATGATATACTCTATATAAAGTGTTGCATTAGACCATACTCAATCTGGGGGGGACAAGAACTCGGGTAATCGAGGTGAGGGTTTGTACTCATCAACCATGTGAGGAGTTTCTACTTCGCCTCCGTGGTGATAAGGTGTGATTATCATCAACCATGTGATGGGTTTGTACTATATTACCAGGGTGATGGGGTGAAACAATCATCAACTAACCAAGGGGCTTGTATCTTGAAAATCTATCTTGGTCTCTTCTACACATATGATATCATATATGAGGACGAGTTACTTAAGCATGCTTTATTTACGCATTGGTCATATATGACATATTGTTATATTATGTCTATTGCTTATTATTACGTATTTTGACTATAATGCCTAATTTTTGTTGCATTACATCCTACATACTTAGTATATTCAAACATACTAATGCATAATCTTGCCTAAATGATATCACCGTGTAGGAACCATAGCCCAAGTTGATCATCCTCCACCTCTATGTGGCTAGTTCGATACTAATCAAGCTAGTTGGTGAGTCCTCCACTTCCAGGACCTTAGTCTATGTTGCTCTTATTATCTATTGAGACATTCTTCCTTATGTTCTATTTTGACTATGAGGGTGAGCCCGGTTGCTTTGTCTTTTCCCCCGCTCTTATCTATGTATTAAAGGTGTTTGTTGGACATGTTATATATCTATGCTAAGAGCCTTGGCTCTATTGTTCTTGATGTCAATGATATGAAATTTCTTTCCCTTTCCCTCGGTTAACCCGCTTTATTATCTCTTGATGCTTGTTTTTATTGCTTCTGCGACCAATGACGTGTAATGACAAGTTAAAAGGCTTGTTTGGGGTCCTTTTGGGTTCCCTATTTGCCATGTCATGTCTAGGCCCTAGCCTTGGGTCGTGACAATCGCGTGTTACATCATCTCTCCTTGGGATCATTAGTCCTCAAATGATGAGTAAAGGTGGATGTCAAAGCATGAATACACTCAAGACTCATCTTAATACTCACTCACTCAATCAAACTCTCGACTATTCATCAACCTCAACAATCTCTACTTAGACTAATGAAGAGAAACATCAATCTAGGTCAAGGGTAAGAACATTGCCTTCAACATTCTCATCATTAGACATAAATAGATGCAAATACTTAGCTCTTATCTCTTCCTTAGCTTCCCATGTGGCTTCCTAAATGAATTAATTTCTCCACAGGACTTTGACTTACATAATCTCTTTGGCTCTCAACTTGCGAACGTGACAATTAAGGATTTGGATCGGAATCTCCTCATAGGACAAACTATCCTTTTCTCCAATATTCTCAACAGGGATTATAGAGGCAGGGTCTCCAAGTATTTTTTCAACATCGAGATGTCGAACACAGGATGAATTGCGTCAAGCTCAGAAGGCAACTCTAACTTATAAGCAACCTTAAATGCCCTAAAAATGGCTTCGAAAATGCTTATAATCATAATTTTCATATATCTCAAAATCGTTATATCGAAAATCCAACTTTATATTCTTGATCAGGGGGCAAAATTGAGTAAGAAATGGGTATAATCTTGATTTTAGAGGACCCATAGTAAAAAATAATTTTCGCAAAATTTTCTTATCCAATATTTGTCTGCGCCCTACACGCGATGTGCCAGGGGCGTGGAGCAGTACAAATTGGGCCTACGTGATAGGTCTACGTCACGGACCTGACACGAACCAGTGTATTATTTTGCTTAATTTTTTATTTCGGCCCAAGGGCCTTGGAGTCATAACCCCATGCCCACTTATACGTAAAAATACCTATTCTTAGCCATTTTTCAACTCTATATCTCAAGACTCTCTCAAAATCCTCTCCATGACTTAACCAAATATTTCATCCAAATTCAAGTGTCTCAAGCTTAATTCTGGATCTCAAGAACTCCATTCAAGCTTCAAGTCCCCTTCAAGTCTACATAAAGTAATCCCTCAAATTTAGGTACGTGGGTTTCATCCATTAAGTCCTTTCACCCATGGAGTCCAAACTTCCTTATTTATGAAAACAACATGATTTCAAGATGTATTACTTATGGGCATCTATTATTATGAAATATGATCATGCTTTATATTTATCAAATATTGTTGATTATGCATAAATATCTATTTAGAGCTTATACTATGAAGTGATCTTTGTCTATTGAGACAATATATGATTCAAGCTATGAAATCTATGAGATATTGTGAAGTATTGATATGATTTACAAGTTACCCATGATGGAGTTTTACCATGATGTTGGTGGGCTAATTTACATGACTTTTAAGATGCATTGATTTCACTATTTCATGATCTATACTCTTGCATTTTGCATGATTTAAACATGTTCTCATATGTTCCCACCAAGTGTTTGATGAAATGTCAAGTCAAGAATTTTCAAGTTAATAATATGTTCTACAAGTCAAATGACTTCATGATGAATATGGTCTATCAAGTATATTATGAATTCATGAAATTATCTATGATTATGCAAGTATGAAGTTGAGCTCTATTTCCAAGATTTTACCTCTTGTGAGCCATTCATATTAAAGCAAGGGTTCATATTTGATTATAATCGATTCTCATGTTTCAAGTTAGGCTCACCATCAGAGGTCAAGTATATTTAAGAAATACTCATGTTATGATTCTATGTTCATTACAAGTTACTAAATATATGATTATTTTAATTAGTACATCAGATTAGACTTAGCATCGATGGATTGGATGTCGGCGTGGACTATCTTCAAAGGTCCATACTCCTGTCCTCAAATCAGTGTTTTGGACGACGAAATACGATAAGGATCTGCCTCGTCTCGCTGCGAGCGAGCGGCGAGGCGCTTGCCTTTTTGGAAAAGGCGCCAATTTATACGAAAATCATAAAATATTTTTTTACATATATAAATATCTAGATTCTCAATAGCAATAATATATATTAACAAATATATATAAATTAGTATATTAAATTAAATCAGAGAATCAAAAGGCCTGGGCACTAGCAGCAGAGTGGAAGGCAAATTATCTGCACTGGCAGACAAATTATGGGTCAATTTATGAGCATTGGCAGCAAATTATGGGCACTGACATATTAATATTATATAAATAACTAAGTAAGTATACAACATATTTACAAAGAAGGATTATAATTTTTTTTAAAAAAATTTAGGCAGTCCACCGTTGAACAGAGTCTAGAACAGTCAAACAAAGTAACTGGGTCTAGACTTTAGAACAAATCTATGAAAGAAGAAGAAGAGAATTAAAGAAGAAGAAGAAGAAGAAAGAAAGGAAAAAAAAGCGCAGTGGAAAAGAAGCTGTCACGCAGGTCTAAAACTGAGGAAAAAGAAGAAAGAAGAAACAAGAAAGAAGAAAGAAGAAAATAAGAAAGAAAACTTACCTAAAGAATCACGCAGTGCAGAAGACAAGAAGTGAAGTATGAACTTTGGAGAAGCAGCATATGTCTGGGTCGCATAAGTTTTTTAGAAAATAAACCATAGACGTCTTTTTTATTATTAAAAAAATCGTTATTTTTTAATTAAAACACAAAAGGCAGTGCCATAGACGCCTCGCCTCAAGCTGTCACCTCTTGCCTTTGTGGCACCTCACCTTGCCTTTTCTAGGAGCACCTCGCCATAGCATGTCAAGGCAGCACTGCCTCGCCTCAGCTTGCCTCTTGCCAAAGGCGATGAGGCGCTCGCCTTTCAGAATACTGCCTCAAACTATGTGCCAACATATGATTATGTTATACCCTTGTTATACTAGTGGATCTATTTAGTGCATTTTATCATGAAATTCACCCCAAAATAGGATGGTTTCCCGTAAGGGGTTACTTCTCTAAAATGGGATGGGCTCCCGTTAGTGAAGTATGGTTTACCTTGGCAAGTAGATCACCTCTTTACTGATGAGGGGTAATCATCGAGATTCCAAGAGGTAGCTTGCTTGGTCTTATTCTTTGTTGGTTGAGGTATCTTCCATACATGTATTATGTTCTATGCAAGACGAATAATTTACAAGCACATTTTACTTCAAGCATTGATCATTCATGCCATATTGAGATTATGCTATCATTTGACTATGATTATACATTTTGACTACATTGGCTTATGCTTTGTTGTATTAAATCCTACATAGTTATTACATTCAAATGTATTAATGCATACTTTATGCCTATATGATATCACCATGTAGGGACTGGAGCTTCTCTTGATTATCCTCTATATGGTTAGTGAGATTGTTCGAAGATAAGCTTGGTGAGTCCTCAAGTTCGGGGACACTATCTACTTTTCTCTTATTATTTATAAGGGTTGTTTATGTTGAACATTTGACATTATGAGGATGAGCCCGAAAAATATCTTGGCCCCCATTCCATTCCAAGTTTAGAGGTGTCGGATATATGGTGTTATTGTGTTATGAGCTTGACTCTTATGCTTTGTTTATATTCAAGACTTCCTTTAGTCCCACTTCTCATTTAATATATCCCTTGTTATTGTTTACTTTACTTCTGCGACTAAGGATGTGTGATTGATATGCTAAGATGTTTGTTTGAGTCCCTTCGGATTCCCATTTATCACGTCAGTCTAGGCCCTAGGATTGGATCATGACAAACTTAGTATCAGAGCACTAGGTTATTAATGTTCTTTGGAATCCAATACACCACATCGATTAGAGTCTTATTCATGGTTGTGAAGCGCGCCACAACTATGAGTAAGAGGCTATGAGGCATTTTAGGAAATATTTCCTTTCTTTATGATCTATGTTGTGCTATAGAAGTTAAAGTAAGATTTTTCCCCTAACAAATATTCTTTGCTATTCTAGATCATGTTGATTCTAAGAGGAAGAAGAGCCCGTACACCTGAGGAGCAATCGACTCTTTCGCCCCTCAAGCTCCTCAACAATGAGGGGTAGGCCAAGAATTTTGAGATGCTATTGCAATGTTGGATCATGCTATAACCAACCAAATCAACCAAGGGACCCAATCCCCTCATGCTCCTACTTCGGCCTCAACGGTGAGGGATTTTACTGAGATGAATCCACTAGAGTTCTATCGGTCCAAGGTGGATGAGGATCCCCAAGAATTCATTGATAAGGTATATAAGGTGTTGTCTATTATGAGGGTTAATTCAGAGGAAAAATCAAAGTTGGAAGCCTACCAACTCAAAAGGGTGGCTCAAATTTGGTTCACTCAATGGAAGATAGAGAAGGGGAATGATGATGCTATCCCTTGAGAGGAGTTCAAAGTGGCATTTCTCGACAGATTCTTTCCTATTGAGCTAAGAAAGGCAAAGATGATGGAATTTATAAATCTAAAGCAAGGGTCTATGAGTGTGAGGGAGTATACCCTTACGTTCAACAAGCTTTCCAAGTATGCTCCATAATTGGTTGCCAAGCCTAGGCCAAGGATGAACAAATTTGTGTTGGATATATCCGACTTGGTCAATAAGGAGTATTGTACGGCCATGCTAGTAGGGGACATGTATTTGTATTGGCTCATGACATATGTCGAGCAACTAGAGAGGGAAAAACTTAGAAAGAGAAGAGTTGGTGAGTCCAAGAGGGCTCGGTTTGAAGGTAGGTTCCAAGGTTCTAAGGGTGGCTAGTTTCCTCAAGGCAACAAGTTCTAAGGCCAAAAATCATCCAATGCTTCCAACAAGAGGTTTGCCAATGAGAAAGTGCCTAACCAAAGATTCCAAGGTGCTAATGGAGGAATGGTAAAACCTAGATGTCCAAGGTGTGAAAAGAATCATAGTGGTCCATTTTTGAGGAATTCTAATGCTTGGTTTGGTTGTGATGAGATGAGTCACAAGGTTATTGACTTTTCTCACGCACAAAACAATGATGGATATGGTCGTTCACAAAGCCAAGGTGCAATAGCGAGTTAAAGGGGAAGAGGAGGCCAATAAGGGGGTGCACCAAGGAAAAATAAATTTTATGCTCTTCAAAGGAGACAAGTGGTGAATGAAGTTCCCAATGTCATCACCAGTATGTTAGAGGTTTTTAATTTTGATGTGTATGCATTGATAGACCTGGGTGCCACTCTTTCTTTTATTACTCCTTTTGTTGCCAAAAAGCTTCATGTTAGTCCCGAATTATTGTGTGAACCTTATGAAGTGTCTATCATCGTTAGTGTCCATTGTTGCTAAAAGAGTCTATAGAAATTGTCCCGTGTTCATTTTGCATAAAATTTTTTCTTGTGATTTTGTTGAATTAGATATAATAGATTTTGATGTCATTCTTGGGGTGGATTAGTTGCATGCATATTATGCTTCTATTAATTGTAGACCCTATAGGATTAAATTTCAATTCCCTAATGAGCCCATCCTTGAGTGGGAAAGTCATGATGTGGTGGTCAAGGGTAGATTCATTTCTTGTCTTAAGGCCCAAAAGTTGATTTCTAAAGGCTGTCTTTATCATCTTGTGAAGGTTAGGGATGTGGAGTCCAAAGTCCTTCCTATTAAGTCAATTCCAGTGGTTAATGAGTTTCTTGATGTCTTTTCCGATGAGTTTCCCGGTGTTTCTCCTAAAGGGGAATTGATTTTGGTGCAGACCTCCTTTCTGATACTCAATCCATATCTATTCCCCCTTACCTTATGGCCCAACAGAGTTGAAGGAGCAATTAAGTGAATTACTGAAAAGGATTTTGTAAGGCCTAGTAAGCCACCTGGGGTTGCATCGATGTTATTTGTGAAGAAGAATGATGGTTCTCTTAGAATGGCATTGATTACCGATAACTTAATAGAGTCACCATAAAGAACAAGTACCCTCTAACCAAGATTGATGACCTTTTTGATCAACTTCAAGGGGCAAGTCACTTTTCTAAGATTGATCTTCATTTTAGTTACCACCAAGTGAAGGTGAGGGAGTCTGATATTCCCAAAATGGCTTTTCAGACTAGATGTGGGCATTTTGAATTTATGGTTATGTCTTTTGGGTTGACTAATACACCGACTATATTTAAGGATCTCATGAATAGGGTCTTTAAACCCTACCTTGACTTGTTTGTGGTGGGTTTTATTAATGATATCTTGATTTATTCCCACAGTGAAGAGCATGTGAATCACTTGAGGGTGATGTTGCAAATCTTGAGGGAGGAAAGGTTGTATGCTAAATATAAAAATGTGAGTTTTGGTTGAAAGAGGTTGCATTTTTGGGACATGTGGTGTTGAGTGATGGTATTAAGGTGAATCCTAAAAAGATGGAGGTGATTAGAAAGTGGCCTAGACCTTTGACTCCATCGGACATTAAAAGCTTCTTAGGTTTGGCAGGTTATTACTAGAGGTTCGTGAATGGCTTCTCTTCTATTACTTCTCCTATAACTAAGTTGACCCAAAAGAAGGCAAAATTTATGTGGACTGATAAGTGTGAAAAGAGTTTCTAAACGTTCAAAGATAAGCTTGTCTCCACTCCCATCTTGTCTCTATCGGAAAGGTTGGAAGGATTTGTTATATATTGTGATGCCTCAAGAATCGGTTTGAGGTGTGTTTTGATGCAAAGTGGTAAGGTAATAGCATATGCCTCTAGACAACTTAAGGTGCACGAGAAGAATTATCCAATCCATGATCTTGAATTGGCGATCGTGGTATTTTGTTTGAAAATTTGGCGTCACTACTTGTATGGAGTTCATGTTAATATGTTTACAGACCACAAGAGTCTCCAATATGTGTTCACCCAAAAATATCTTAACTTGAGACAAAGAAGGTGGTTAAAGCTCCTTAAAGATTATGATATGAGTGAAACGACCTCAAAAAGTACCCGAAAATATATCTCAGAAATGCCCAAAATTATAATTTCCATCTATCTCAAACTCCATGTGCGATATCAAAATTCTGACTTCATATTCTTGATCAAGGGGTCAAATTTAGTGGAAAATGGGTCTAATCCCAATTTTAGAGCAAACAAATTACAATTTTACTTTTTTTTTAAAATTTTGATTCCCAAAATCGATCCATGAAGGTGTCGCAGTGCGCAACCATCGCAGACCTGTGCAAATATTTCCTCTACAATAGGTCCGCATCGTGGATCAGATGCAGACCTATGTATTTTATTGTCAGTGATTTTTATCTTGGTCCAAGGCTTTTAGGTCTTGAGCCTAAGCTTTCCCATGCATAAAAATATCTATACTTAGCCTTATCTCACACTAATATCATTCAAGACATTCTCAAATACTCTCTCAAACACTTAGACAATATTTCATCTCTAAATTTCAAGTCCCAAAACTCATCTAGATCTTAAGGTTTTCATTCAAGCTTCAAGTCTCCATCTCCAATCTTCTTCAAGGATTCTCCGAAGCTAAAGTGTGTGAGTTTATTTCATGGGTTCCTTTCACCCATGATACCCAAGCTTCCTTTTACTTAAAATTACATGATTTAAAGTTGATTTACTCATGAGTCTTACTTATTATGAAATTCACTGCACACTATGTTGGGTTTTCATGAAATTATGATTGTTTTAGCATGTTTTGAGCTATGAATCTGAGATTTATTGTGAGATTTGATGAAGGGATTTGATGTATATTTCTTGAGGGTGTTACCAAGTATCTATTAATGGTTTTACATGAAATTTTGTAGCATGATTATACTATTGAATTGCATGGTTTTACATTAACACTACACACCCGCCAAGTGTTTGATAAAATGTCTGGTTATGGTTTCTTGAGGAATTGAAGGTCCAATGCATGTATTATGAGTTGAATGACTACATGATAAAAAAAGAAATGTATGCATATGATATTTTCCAATATAGTGTTCGAATGTGACCATGCCCCACTCGGGGGGACAAGAGCCCGGGTAATTATGTCAAGGGGTTTGTACCTTGATAGTCAATCAAGGGGCTAGTGCCTTGATAACTAGGTTGAGAAGTTAGTACCTCAATCACCAGGGGTGGTAGGGTGTGACTATCCACTAACCAATCAAAGGGGTTCGTACCTTGATAACCATGTCAGGAGGGTCTGTACCTGGTCACCAAGGGTGGTAGGGTGTAACTATCCGCTAACCAACCAAAGGAGTTTGTACCTTGGTAACCTATGGGTTTTACATGTTGGTATCTTCTTACACCTTGTATTATACTCTATGTAAGTATATTTTACTTACGCATTGATCATACATGCCATATTACTAATATGTTATCTATTGTCTACTATGACACATTTTGGTCATGATGCACATCTTGGCAAGAAGCGGAAGTTAAGCCCAAGGTTTGTGTGTCCTTATAAAGTTTTGAGGAAAGTGGGTAAGTTGCATATGAGTTGGAGTTGCCTATGGAGATGTACATGGTTCATCTAGTCTACCATGTGTCCATGTTGAGAAAGTGTATGGGTGACCCAAGTGCCATAATGCCTTTGGATGCTGTGGGTGTTGTAGAAGATAATTTCACTTATGAGGAGGTCTCCGTGGGGATTTTGGATAAACAAGTGAAGAGGTTGAGAAACAAATAAATAGCTTCTGTCAAGGTCCTTTGGAGGAACCAACAAGTTGAAAGCGCCACATGCGAAGCTGAGTCGGATATGAGAAAGCGATACCCATATCTCTTCCACTCGACTCAAGTCGAAGGTATTAATTTAAGTCCCCTATGTGATTTCAAGTCTTAATTTTCAGCGCTTATTTCATTTTGCATGCATGCATGTTTATGTTGTCAAGTTTATGGTAATTTTTGAGTTTCATTTTGAGATTTTTGAAAATGATGTTTAAATGCATTTGTTGCATTAATGTCGAGCTGAAATCTTCATGATTACTTCTCTTATGTACGTTTCTTTAACATTTTGGGATGAATATTCCCAAGGGGGAGATATTGAAATGCCACCAAAATGTGTTTCGAAAACGTCCATACTCGTAATTTTCATATATCTCAAAATTTGTATGTGATATCGAAAATCTGACTTCATATTCTTGATTAGGAGAAAAAATTGAGTAAGAAATGGGTATAACCCTGATTTTAGAGGACCTGTAGCGAAAAATAATTTTCGTAAAATTTTCTTATCTAGTGTCTATCCGCGCTAAGCACGCGATATGCTAGGGGTGTGGAGAAATACAAACTGGGCCTGCGGGATTGGTCCATATCGCGGACTAGTGTATTATTTTTCTTGGTTTTTCATTTCGGCCCAAGGGCCTTGGGGTCATAGCCCCATGCCTACTTATGCGTAAAAACACCTATACTTAGCCATTTTTCAACTCTGTATCACTCAAGACACTCTCAAAACCCTCTCCAAGAATTAACCATTTCATCCAAATTCAAATGTCTCAAGCTTAATTCATATCTCAAGAATTCCATGATAGCTTTAAGTCTCCTTTAAGTCTACATCAGGGAATCTCCAAAATTTAGGTATGTGAGTTTTATCCATTGGGTCCTTTCACCATGGAGTCCAACCTTCCTATTTTATGAAAATAACATGATTTCAAGATGTATTACTTATGGGCATCTATTATTATGAAATATTAGAATGATTTATGTTGGAGTTTTATCAAATATTGTTGATTATGTATAAATATCTATTTTGAGCTTATACTATGAAGTAATATTGGTCTATTGAGACTATACATGATTCAAACTATGAAATCTATGGGCTATTATGAAGTTTTGATATGATTTGCAAGTTACCCATGATGGAGTTTTACCATGATGTTGGTGGAATGATTTACATGACCTTAAGATGCATTGATTTCACTATTTCATAATCCATACTCTTGTATTTTGCATAATTTAAACATGTTCTCATATGTGCCCACCAAGTGTTTGATGAAATGTCAAGTCAAGAATTCTCAAGTTAATAACATGTTCTACAAGTCAAGTGACTTCATGATGAATATGGGCTATCAAGTATGTTATGAATTCATGAAATTATCTATGATTATGCAAGTATGAAGTTAAGCCCTATTTCTAAGATTTTACCTCTTGTGAGTCGTTCATATTAAAGCAAGGGTTCATGTATGATTATGATCTATTCTCATGTTTTAAGTTAGGCTCACCATTAAAGGTCAAGTATGTTTAAGAGCTACTTATGGCATGATTCTATTTTCATTAAAAGTTACTAAGATATGATTATTTCAAGTATTTTGTGGGATTAGACTTAGCACCGATGGATTGGATGTCGGCATGGGCTATCTTCAAGGGTCCATACCCCTTTCCTCAAACTATATGCCAACATAGGATTATGTTAATACCCTTGCTATACTAGTGGATCCATTTAGTGCACTTTATCATGAAATCCACCCTAAAATGGGACGGGTTCCCATAAGAGGGGTTACTTCTCCAAAATTGGATGGGCTCCCGTACAGTAAAGTATGATTTATCTTGGTAAGTAGACCACCTCTTTACCAATGAGGGGTAATCATCGGGATTCCAAGTTGTAGCTTTCTTGGTCTTATTCTTTGTCAGTTGAGGTCTCTTTCTACACATGTATTATTTCCTATACAAAATGAATGACTTAGAAACATGTTTTACTTCAAGTATTGATCATGCATGCCATATTGAGATTATGCTCTCTATTGACTATGATTATGCATTTTGACTACATCGGCTTAAGCTTTGTTGCATTTCATCCTACATACTTAGTACATTCAAATATGCTAACACATATTTTATGCCTACATGATATCACTATATAGGGATCGGAGTTCCACTTGATCATCCTCCACATGGCTAGTGAGATTATTCGAAGATAAGCTTGGTGAGCCCTCAAGTTCGGGGACACTATCTATTTTTCTCTTGTTATTTCTAAGGCTTCTTTATGCTGAATATTTAACATTATGAGGGTGAGCCCAGAAAGTGTCTTGGCCCCCGTCCATTCCAAGTTTAGAGGTATATGTTGGATATTATGATGTTATTGTGTTATGAGCTTGACTCTTATGCTTTGTTTATATTCAAAGACTTTCCTTAGTTCCACTTCCCATTTCATATATCCCTCGTTATTGTTTACTTTACTTCCGCGACCAAGGATGTGTGATTTATATGCTAAGAGACTTGTTTGGGCTCCTTCGGGTTCCAATTTCCCATGTCATATCTAGGCGCTAGGCTTGGGTCATGACACAACCTTCCCAATCGTCTTCATAACTTGATAGGGACCACTGTAGAAAGGACTCAATTTTCCGTTCCCAAATCTCATGACATCCTTCATAGGTGACACTTTTCAAATACACCCAATCATTCACCTCAAACTCTAAGTCTCTTCTCCTCATATCGATGTAAGAGTTTTGGCTACTCTAGGCAGTCTTCAACCTTTCTTTAATAACATTTACCTTTTCCACCGATTGATGGACAAAATCTGATCTAATCAACTGGGCTTCTTGAATATGCCCAAGTTACACCTCTCTTTTAGAGGATAAAGCAGTCGTTGTCAAATATAAAACCTAACCAAGGTTAGGGTAAAATCCCAAAAAGAATAAGGAGACTTTCTAAATCGATTCACTAATAAACAATCCAAGTATTAACTAACTCAATTCCTAAAAAAAGGGGGGGGGTTATGATTATTGATAAGAAATTAAACTAAAATAATTAAAATAAGAGACAATCAATAATGGAGAGCAATTTGGGAATTGTGTTCCCATGATTCACCAACTCAATATCCTAGAATAACCCAATTCTCGACTAGAGTATAATATGTAGAACGGTAATTTAAGTTCACCATGCCCTTTAGTCAAAGGTGAGAGGTGAATTTCACTATGTGACTTGGCCTATCTCCATAATCTGCAATACTAACCATTACCCATAGTCCTAATCAACCTCCCATTGGTCTAGTTCGATTGATTAGACAAGAACACATCATCGTATCCTATTAACCAATCTCTTTTCCTATTCATTACTACCTAGATTGGGAAGGTAATACTAGAAAATATGCAAAATAAAGAGAATTGATTAATACATGTAAATACACATTCCAAGAATTGCAAATTATCTGGATTTATTTGGTTAGATCTTCATGATTCCTACAACTCCAAGTTGTGGGCTTAGCTACTCATGCTATGGGTGGATGAAGAAATCAGGAATTGAGAAAACATAATTAATCACTTATCCAATTGGATTGAATAGCAAGCAAACCCAAATTGTATTGAGAAGCACAAGATTGAAAGATACAAAGAATCCACAAGTGTATTCTCCTATCTAATATTTTGTCTCCAAGTTAAAACCCTAAAAAGTACTCTAATGACGTCTTATCTATTGTGTTCCATGAATAATGACCTAAAAATCACTATTTATAATATTTACAAATAAATCTTACAAAAATAGAAAAATTGGTCGACGACGTTCTACTCAGGACTTTACGATTCACAAACTGATTTATGAGTCATAATCGGAGTCTCGTGTTCAGTTCTTGAGATCTTGGACTTCACTGCTACGGATCTATTTTAGGAGTCGTAGACTGATTTATAACTCGTATTGCCCTCTCGTAGACTTCAGCTGCAACATCTGATCTTTCACTGGATCTCATTGGAATTCTTCTCGAAGCTACTCTATACATGTCGTAGAGTGATCTACGACTTGTAAAGAGGTCTCATATGGATGAAGTTCAGATCTTCAAACTTCACTAGGAATCTCCACGAAACCCACTCTACGACTCGTAAAGGGTCTTGTAAACCTTCAAAAACTAGATTAGTCTGCAATTTGCCCCAAACTCATGCCAATCTACTTTCCTGCAAAAACTGCACACAAAAATACATAAAAACCATAAACGTCGCATTGACAACACACAAAATCCTAAGTTTTAAGCATCAAATGTACTGTATTTTGATAGCACATTAATACCTTCAACTTAAAATTATTGCTTGTCCTCAAGCGACAACTCAATCTATATAGACAATATAGCAATACACATATCTCAACCCAATGGTATACATCACATACAATCCAAATTTAGGTACCCACACGAATTTTTTAAAACAAAATCAGATAGCTATTTAGCAAACCAAAACACACTAGTGCATTTGACAACACAACTATGACAAGCAAAGGAATATCAATAGTCAATAATCACTGAACAAGTTAAATGCTAACAATGTAATGCAAGTGCCCTCACAGAAAGAAGTTTCATTTTTGACACTTAATGATGATTTTAAATTTGGATTTGGGACTGAGCAAACACACTCACTCTCACAAAAGATGTCCATGCATAATGAGTAATATCATAGGCTTGCCCATATACTAATAACTCAGATTTTTAACCAACTAGACTAGGATCACTTTAGGACTTTCTAGGCTTGTAATGTAGGCTCAGGGGGCTTTGATATGACATTTTAAAAAATAGTAACTAAAAGCCATCCTTGAACTACGTTTTCATCACTTTCAACTTACCAACTCAAATATTTTCACCTTATCCTCTCTTTTTCCATATTTAATTTTCTCAGCTTTTGCCTCATTTTTTTTAACACTTTATTTGGCTTTTAATCTCAATCTAAGTCATCTTTTTCTTTTTCTTGCACCCGGTATATGATTTTTTTCTTTTTTCTCATTCCCAACCGACCACCCTATTTTTGTGCTTCTCCTTTACACTGGTCATCCTCAACTTAGGCTTTTAGCCCATATTAAAGTATACAGTATTTATTCCCTAAACCAGGGTCAACTTTTCGTAGCCACCCTCAACTTAGGCTTTTTTCCTCAATCAAGGTCCACAATGCTCAAGGACAGACCAAGGTCAATCTCAAGGTCTTTCACTAGACAAAGTTAGGCTAATTAGGTATTTTTGAAAGAATTGGTTCATGTAAGGCTCAAATATTTGGAACAAGGGATAAATTTCATTTGGTTAGTCATTTTAGGCTAAAATGGACTAATTAAAGAACAAAGGCCTAAGATACCTTCCTAATCCATTTAATCTACAATCTAACTAGAGTAACAGAGCAAGTTCTGAATTAGCACAAAAATGTATGAATCTATCAAAATAAGCTCACACTTACTTGGCATTGCATACATTATCAACAAGTAACTCACAAATCATGCTTCATGTCTTAATTACTCTCACTTATTAGAACAACTATTGCCAAACACCTAAACATGCATGGCTATCATTTAACTACTAATCAAAAATTTTAGTGGGTACCAAATTTCAAAACAAAACATAAAAACATGCTATATGCCATAAATATTAGTAATATATGCTACACACATTATCTAGACATCCTAAACGTGCCAATTTAACAAAAATTAAATATCCACGAGAAAAAAACATAGGCAAGAAAACCTCAGGATCAAAATTTGGGATACTTTTGGGCCATAAGCTACTCAGACTTCACCAAAGCCCATAACTACCCATACTCCATCAAAAAAGTGTGCATTGTTCTCAATGCACCAAATCAAGCAAAAATAGAATAGTAAGGTCAAAAACATACCTCAGAGCCTAAGCGCCATAGTCCACCTTGGGTTGCCTCTCAAGCAATGCCTGATTTATAGTCGCAGCACGACATAACTGTCATGAGTACTCAGACTTCCTTAAGATCCCATTCTTCAACTATTTTGATCTCTTCCACATTTTCAAGGTATGGCTTGACTCTTTGGCCATTTACTTTGAAAGTACCTCCATTTTGTCTGTCCAATTCAATGGCCCTATGGTCAAAGACACATGCTACCTAAAAGGGTCATAATTATTCGGATTTGAGCTTCTCGAGGAACAACTTTAATTTGGAACTGAAGAGTTGAACTAAGTTTCCTGGTGTGAATTGGCGGTTTTCTATGCGGCGGTCTTATTGTATCTTCATTCTTTGCTTATACAAGGATAAGCTCTCAAAAACTTTCAATAGAAACTCATCAAGCTCATTAAGTTGGCTCAATCTAGACGTAGCTGCATCATTCCAATCCAGATTCAGCTTCTTTAATGCCCACATAGCTTTATGCTCAAGTTTCACTGGTAAATGACATGCCTTCCCAAAAATAAGTTGATGCTGGGACATGCCTATAGAGGTCTTGAATGCAGTCCGGCATACCCATAATGCATTATCCAGCTTTCGAGACCAATCTATTTTGTTTGCTTTCATAGTCTTAGATAAAATCTGTTTGATTTTCCTATTTAACACTTCCACTGCCCACTTATTTTGGGATGACAAGGCGTCGCCACCCTATGTTTCACTCCATACTTTTCAACAAGAGCTTTAAAAAGTCTATTGCAGAAGTGAGAACCTCCATCACTGATGATAGCCCGAGGAGTACCAAATCTCGAGAAGGTGTTCCTTTTTAGGAATGTTGTGACACTTTTACCCTCATTGTCAGGTAGAGCTACGGCCTCCACCCACTTTTGATACATAATCCACTGCAACTAAGATGTACTTGTTTCCATGTGAGCTAACAAATTGTCCCATGAAATCTATCCCCCACACATCAAATAACTCAAACATTAAAATAGGATTTAGAGGGATTTCATACTTCCGAGTCACCCCTTTGGAACCTATCATAAGCTATGGCATAGTCATGAGTATCATGGTGGATTGTGGGCCAATAATACCCACATTGTAAAAACTTATGGGCTATTTGAATCACACTATGATGTCGACCCACTAATGATGAGTGGCTTGCCTCAAGCATGCTCATCATTTCGCCTCAGAGACATAGTGACGAATAATCCATTAGCACATACACAGAATAAGCATAGGTCATCCCAAAAGAACTTTCTTACATCATGCATAGGCTTCCAGCCTTGATGTGTGTTTAAGTCGGGTGGCACGCTATCACTCACCAAGTAATTTGCATAATCTACAAATCAAGGTATAAGATCATGCGATGTAGCCAACACTCTCTCATCAGGAAATGAATCATTTATCTCCAGTCCATCATCAAATTTCATCATTGCCCCATCTTTCAATCTGGATAGGTGATCTGCAACCTGATTTCCCCCTCGTTTCTGTCAATGACATCAAAGATAAACTCTTGCAAGAGAAGTACTCATCTCATCAACCTTGGCTTTGCATCCTTTTTATCCATAAAATATTTAAATGCTGAGTGGTCTGTATGTACTACCATTTTGGCTCCCAACAGATATGATTTGAACTTTTCGAATGCAAAGACCAATACAAGTAACTCTCGTTCTGTGACAATATAATTCTTTTGGGCTGTATTTAGGGCTTTGCTGGCATAATATATGGGATGTAATATCTTCTCCTTGTGTTGTCCCAATACCACACGTAGAGCAACCCCACTTGCATCACATATGATTTCAAAGGGCTTGGACCAGTCTGGAGCCACAATAATTAGTGCTGAGATCAACCTCTTCTTTAACTCTTCAAAGGCTAGTATAAATGCATCATCAAACAAGAACTTAGAATCCTTCTCCAATAATTTATACGATGGGTGTGAAATTTTAGAGAAGTCTTTTGTGAATCTTCGATAGAATCCTGCATGTCCCAAGAAACTCCTCACATCTTGTAATGGGATGGGTGATGGAAGCTTCTCAATCACCTCAACTTTAGGTCTGTCGATCTCAATGCATTTGACAGATATCCTGTGCCTCAACACAATACCCACTTTCACCATAAAATGACACTCTTCCCAGTTTAGCACCAGATGACTTTCTGCATATCTTTGCAACACATTATGCAAGTGTGCCAAACAATCCTCAAATGTGTTTTCAACCACACTAAAATCATCCATAAAGACCTCAATAGTACTCTTTACCATGTCTAAAAAGATGGATATCATGCATCTCTATAATGTTACTGGTGCATTACACTACCCAAATGGCATCCTTTTGAATGTGAAGGTGCCATAAGGGCATGTTAAATATGGTCTTTGTCTGATCCTCTAGAGCGATAATGATCTGATTATAGCCACAATACCCACCAAGAAAATTGTACCACCCCTTTTCTGCTAGTCTGTCAAGCATCTAATCCTTGAATGACAAAGGAAAGTGGTCCTTCTTTATTGAGGCATTGAGCTTTCTGTAATCCATGCATACCTTCCATCGTGTGACTGGCCTCATAGGGATCAACTCATTGTTAGCATTAGGTACCACTATGATACCCCCTTTTTTTGGAACACACTGTACCGGGCTTACTTATTCACTTTCAGTGATTGGGTAGATTACTCTTGCATCCAACCATTTAAAGATCTCTTTATGAACAACCTCTTGCAAAGGAGGATTTAGGTGACTTTATTGCTCAATGCTCGGCTTGTAGTCCTTGACTAACTGATTTTGTGTGTACATACCCTAGGAGGGATACTAATAATGTCTACAATAGTCCATCTGATGGCCTTCTTAAATTGTTTGAGCATAGTTACAAGGGCATCTGCTTGCTCATCAGTCAAATCTACAACTATTATGGCCAACAAAGTGTTATTGACTCCCAAAAATACATATTTTAAATGTGCTAGAAGTGCTTTCAATTCTAAAATTGGTGGGTCTTTTATGGAGGGCGTTGTGAGTGGTGACTCCCAATTTTGCAAGTCCAGCTCTAGTTTAGTTTGGCATCTAGGACCAAAAGACACCCTTAGAACATTTCCTGTTTCCTCATAGTCTGGGATACCATCATTGTCGAAGTTCATCAATACTTCCTCCAATGTATCAACACCTAACCTTAGCTCAAGTGGTACCTCTGGCTCATTATCATCAACAGTATCGATAACCGAAACTACTCTCACATCATTATCCCTCCTTGCTTGTTGATACATATTGAACATGACCTCATTATTCCAAAATTTAAACTTGAGCAGGCCTTTCTCCATGTTAACTAAGGTGCGACCAGTAGCTAAGAAAGGCCTTCCCAAAATATTAGGAACTTCAAAACCAACATCACAATCAAGAATAACAAAATCTGCAAGGAATATGATTTTTTCAACTTTTACCAACACATTATAGAGTATCCCTACTGGTTTCTTGACTGTTCTATCCTCCATTAACAACCACATTTTAGTTGGAGTAGGGGCACCCAACCAAGCTTCTTGTAAACTGCAAAAGGAATCAAACTGATACTAGCACCCAAATCACAAAATGCTCTTGCGAACTCCACATCTGCTATAGTACAAGGTATAGTGAAAGCACCTGGATCTTTATACTTTTAAGCCAATGACTTAGTAGTGATAGAATTATAATCTTGAGGCTCTTTAGAAAGCTCTTGGCTCATAGTCCGCTTCTTAGTAACCAAGTATGTTATATATTTTGCATAACCTGACATTTTCTCCAAAGCTTCAATCAGTGGGATGATGGATAGTTGCTTAATTGGAGAGAAAGTGCTTGAACTTGTCTTTGTCCTTCCTCTTCTTGAGTCTTTGAGGGAAAGGAAGAGGAGGCCTTGGGACGGACTTATTCTTCTGTGGCTTTTTAGCTACATCAATCACCCCATCTTTGATACAATCATCTCCTTCAACCATGTCCTTACCTGTAACTATTTCCTCACAAACATCTTCTACCTCAACCAGCATAGGAGGATCAATGGTACTTTTGCCACCTCTGATAGTAATCACCATACATTGCCCTTCATTCTTTGGATTTTGAACTATGTTGCTAGGCAACATACCCTTCTGACGCTGATTCAACTAAGTAGACACTTGATCAAATTGTTCCTCAAGCTATTTAATGGCCACAGAATGAGACTCTATCTTTTGATTGATGCTTGAAATATCAAACTTCATACCCCTTAGAGTTTCATCTTGTGTCTTGGCCTTCTTTAACAAATGGTCAAACATCTCCTTAATTCTAGAATTACTTCTACCTACGTATCGATTATGTGGTGTCACATATGGACTATTCCTAAAACCATCTCTTCTGCCCCAATCTGCTTCAGAACCCCTATTCCTCTCATAATACCCACCTCAGTTATCTCTATAAGCTCCATCTCTAGTATAGATTCGACGTTAGTTTCCTTGACCTTGGCACTACTAGTCCTGATCGAAACCTTGGGCATTGGTTCGAAAACCCCACGTCTGAACATTTACAAAATAAGTATCCTCATCATAATAAGGCTCATCAAACACGAGTACACATGGAGGTTGGTGGACAATCACATTCACTCTTTCCTAATTTTGCTTAATCACCACATCCATGCTTGTGCAGAGTTAAGAAAATTATTGCATAATCTCCTCACTGATCTTGGCTTGCTTTGAACCAATATTAATAACACATGAACTCCTCGTAGAAGCTTTATGTCGTTGTCCCCATGCACGATTAGTCTTGATCACTTGTTTTATCTGTTTGGCAATCTTTGCATATGGTTGATCTAAAAACATGCCCCGTAATAGTGTTGGTATAAGCTTTGTTATTCTCATCAAGGGCACGCGGTAAAAGATCTCCACCAAGGCATCATCTACTATCTTGTGATCGGGGATACTCCTCAAGCACTTAGTAAACCACTCCCACTTAATACTAACTAAATCACCAGGAAGTTACTCAAAGTTATTGGTTTGATCCTTTAACTTGAGCTTCTTTGATCTAGGGAAGTACCTTTCCAGAAAGGCCTTCTGTAAATCTACCCAACTAGTGATTGAACTATATGGGAGCTCAGATAGCTATATCGTAGCACTGCCTATAAGATATAATGGGAAAACACGAAGCCCCATAACATCCATAGATAAATGTTTTGTCCGCATCACTCTCTTGAACAAATGCCACATTGTGCAAGTGGCTATGTGGATCCTCTGATGGTAGGCCTACAAATAATCCATAGTTTTTTCAGCATTTGAAGTAACCCACTAGAAACAGTGAACTTTGTGTCTGTTGATAGTGTTGGCAACACAATAGCCCCAGTCACATCCTTAGGGTTCAATCTATATTGATTCCACTGATAAGCATTGTCATTGAAATCCCTAGGCTGTGGAATATTCTCCCAAGGAGATTGGTTGTCATTCTGATCGTCATTATTAACATTTCGATTCAAGGCTGCATTACTCGCAATGTTAGGATTCTCTTGAGCCTTTCTTCTTGTAATTCGTTGGATCTCTGGAACAGGTGGAGTTAAGGGATTGCCTTGACTCCTAGTTTTGGGCATACACTACCTGGTATACCTTGCAAAGAAACAAAATTAAAAAAAAGCACGTGAATTCAATCAAAGTTTAGCTGTATTCTTCAGCAATGACGCTATAATCTTTGATCATGCCCAAGTTACACATCTCCTTTGGAGGATAAAGTGGTCATTACCAAATATAAAACCTAACCAAGGTTAGGGTCGAATCTCACAGAGAATACGAAGACTATCCAAATCGATTCACTAATAAGCAATCCAAGTATTAACTAACTCAATTCCTAAAATGGGAGGGGTGGAGTTACAATGATTGATAAGAAATTAAACTAAACTAACTAAAATAAGAGAAAACAAATAATGGAGAGCAACATGGGAATTGTATTCCCCATGATTCACCAACTCAATATCTCTGGATAAGCCAATTTTCGACTAGAGTATAGCATGTAGGACGGTAATTTAAGTTTACCAAGCCCTTTGGTCAAAGGTCAGAGGAGAATTTCACTATGTGACTTGGCCCATCTCTATAGTGTGCAATATTAATCATTACCCATAGTCCTAGTCAACCTCCCCTTGGTCTAGTTCGGTTGATTAGACAAGAACACATCATCAAATCCTGTTAACCAATCTCTTTTCCTATTCGTTACCACCTGGATCAGGAAGATAACACTAGGCAAGTTCTAATGTTGGCCAGCACTAGAAAATATGCAAAACAAAGAGAATTGATTAATACATGTAAATACCCATTCTAAGAATTGTAAATTATTGGGGTTTATTTGGTTGGACCTTCATGGTTCCCATAACCCCAAGTTGTGGGTTTAGCTACACATGCTATGTGTAGATGAAGAAATCATGAATTGAAAAAACATAAGTAATCACTTACCCAATTGTATTGAAGAACAAGCAAACTCAAATTATATTGAGAATCACAAGATTGAAAGATACAATGAATCCACAAGTGTATTCTCCTCTCCAATATTTTCTCTCCAAGTTACAACCCTAAAAAGTACTCTAATAACATCCTCTATTTTGTGTTCTATGAATAATGGCCTAAAAATTACTATTTATGATATTTATAAGCAAGTCCTATAAAAATAGAAAAACTGGTCGACAATATTCTATGATAGTTCGTTATATCTCGTAAACTGATTTACGAGTTGTAATTGGGGTCTCATGTTCATCTCTTGAGATCTTAGACTTTACTGCTATGGATCCACTTTATGAGTCATAGACTAATTTATGACTTGTATTGCCTTCTCGTAGACTTCACATGCAACATCTGATCTTTCACTGGATCTCACTAGAATTCTTCACAAAATCACTCTATATGAGTAATAGAGTTATCTATGACTCGTAAAGAAGTCTCGTATGGCTTAACTTCAGATCTTTAAACTTCACTGGAAATCTCCATGAAACCCACTCTACGACTTGTAGAATCCTCGACTACTCGTAAAGGGTCTCATAAGCCTTCAAAAACAAGAAAAGTCTGCAATTTACCCCAAAATCATGCCAACTTGCTTTCTTACAAAAACTATGCAAAAAAACACACATAAAAATCATAAATATCGCATTGAGAACACATAAAATCCTAAGTTTTAACCATCAAATATGTTGTTTTTTATAGAACATCACTTCTCCAACCTCAAAACACCAATTGATGATATACATCTCCTCCCATATAAAGCTTCATAGGGAGCCATTTGAATGCTCACATGATAACTATTGTTTTATGCAAATTCAATCAATGATAAGTGGTCATCCCAATTCATTTGAAGTCAAGGACACAGTCGCTTAATATGTCCTCTAACATCTGAATTGTATGCTTTGTGTGGCCATCTGTCTGGGGATGAAAGGCTATACTCAAATTTACTTTAGTACCCAATCCTTCTGGAAGGATCTCCAAAATTGGGAGGTGAGTTGAGCTCCTTCGTCTAAGATTATGGACAAGAGAACTCCATTAAACCTCATAATCTTATGGATGTACAACTTTGCATACTCCTCTGCAATGTTAGTTATCTTAACTACCAAGAAGTGAGCTGATTTGATCATCCTATCAACAATCACCTATATCGAATCATGTTGTTTTCGAACCTCGGTAGACTAGTAATGAAGTCCATGTTGATTATCTCCCACTTCCACTCAGAAATCTCAAAGTTCCATGCCAATCCACATAGCCTTTTATGCTTAACAATTCGGGCACTTCGAAATGAACTGAACAATATTCCTCTTCATTCTACTCCACCAATAGACTTCTCTCAAGTCGTGGTACATCTTAGTAGAGCCAGGATGAATGGAATATCTAAAGCTATGGGCTTCAACCATGATCCTATCTCGAACACTATCAACATCTGGAATACATAATCTACTCTGGTATCTCAACACTCTATCTCCCCTTTTAGAGAAGACCATCACTTTTTATTTGTGGACAACCTCTTTCAATTGAAGTATAACAGGATCTTGGTCTTGCTTTTCGTTTACCTCTGCAACTAAAGATGAAGCATACCTGTTCTACATTAACTCCTTCCTCATCATTCTCTTCAAGCTGAGCTTCTAATTGAGTCAATAGATGTACTTCCTTAGCTAAGTCCATCTTTCCTTCCTCAACATGGGTCATACTACCCATTGGCAACCTGCTAAGAGTGTTGGCAACAATGTTAGATTTACTTGGGTGGCAGAGAATGCTCATGTCATAATCCTTGAGCAACTCCAACAATCTCCTCTATTGCAGGTTGAGCTCCTTCTAATTGAAGACATATTGCAGGCTCTTATAGTCAGTGAACACATCCACATGCACTCCATATAAGTAGTGGAACCAAATTTTTAGTACGAACACCACCGCTGCCAACTCAAGATCATGGGTCAGATAGTTTCTCTCATGAACCTTAAGTTGTTTGGAAGCATAGGCTATATCACTTTTATTCTTTGCATCAAAACACAACTGAACCCAACTCTTGATGCGTCACATTATATTACAAAGTCTTCTGTCCCATCGAGCAAGTTTAGAACTAGTGCAGTAATCAGTCTAGTCTTCAACTGTTGAAAACTCTACTCACATTCATCAAACCACTAAAAATTGACCTTATTCTGAGTCAATTTGGTCAAAGGTATGGATACGGAAGAAAATTCATCAATGAATCTGTGGTAATAGCCTGCCAACCCTAAGAAACTTCTTATGCCAGTCAGAGAGGTCAGTCTGGGCCAATTCTTAACCATTTCAATCTTTTGTGCATCTACTCGAATACCATCACCCGAAACAATATGACCTAGGAAAGCTATTGACTTAAGCCAAAACTCACATTTAAAAACTTCACATAAAACTCATAGTCCTTAAGAGTCTGGAGAACAACTATGAGGTGATTGGCATGCTCCTCCTCATGTCACTAATACACCAAAATGTCGTTGATGAACACGATCATAAACATATCAAGATATTGCCTAAACACCCTATTTATCAAGTCCATGAAGGCTACAGGTGCATTCGTCAACCCAAAGAACATGACAAAGAACTCAAAATGGCCATATCTAGTCCTAAAGGTTGTCTTTGAAATATCACATTCCCTCACTTTCAACTGATGGTAGCCAGATCTGAGGTCTATCTTTGAGAATCAAAAGACATCCTAAAGTTGGTCAAACAGATCATCTATCCTAGGGAGAGGATATTTATTCTTTATTATAATCTTATTCAGTTGCCTATAGTCAATACACATTCTAAGAGACCCATCTTTCTTTCGCACGAACAGGATAGAGGCAACCCAAGGAGAAACACTTGGCCTGATAAAACCCTTCTCTAACAAATCTCTCAACTACTCTTTCAACTCTTTCAACTCAAGGGGTGTCATCCTATAAGCTGAAATTGAAACCGATTGGGTATTGGGAAGAACATCAATCCCAAAGTCAATCTCTCTATCAGAAGGGACCCCAGGCAGATCCCTAGGAAATATTTCAGGAAACTCACCCACAAACAGGACTGACTTAAGAGTAGGGGACTCAACATCATCAGACTTAATTCGCACGAGGAGATAGATACAACCTTTGGAAATTAGCTTTCTAGTCCTAAGGTAGGAGATAAACTTTCCCTTAGGTGCAACAAAATCAGCCTTCCACTTTAGAATCGGTTTATTGGGAATTGGAACTTAATGGTTCAGGCTCTACAATCAACGGAGGTATAAGGCGTGGAGCCAATCCATGCCAAGGATCACATCAAAACAATCATCTCTAACTTAACCAAATCTACCAGAGTATGCTTATGATGGATGGACACTACACAATCTTTATAGATTCTCTTAGCTCGAATATACTCACCTACTGAAGTAGAAACATCAAAAGGTTCAAGAAGACTCTCAGGGGTTCTATCACATCTAGTGGCTACATAAGGAGTTATAAATGACAATGTGGCACCAAGATCCATCAAAACATAACAATCAACAGTAAAGACTCGAATCATACCCATCACAGCATCTGGGAAGTTCTCTTGATCTTGTAGACTACCTATGGCATACAAATAGTTTGCAGCTCCGCTTGCGCATAACATATTATGTTTTTTATTTCCTTTGGCTGGTGCAGAAGATTCAACCTAGTCAACCCACTTTTGACACTCTCTCTGGAAGTGACCCACTTGGCCACACTTGAAACATGCATCACTCCCCTCATGGCATCTGCCCAATGTAACCTACCACACTTACCATATGGTGCTTACCCTGTGAACCTTGAGCCACACTAGCCTGTGATTGAGATCCCTAGGCTCCAAAGCTCTGAGACCTCTGATCATTTCTGTTTCTGGGCTTAGGTGCACTAGCAGATGATGGTGCTGGCCCTGACTAGAATCTGTTACCGTTCCCTCTTTTTCCAACATCATGGCTGGATGTTTTGGCCCTCTTATTTATGAACTCTTCTTTTTTAGGTTATCTCTCCTCATTAGCTTGTTGCACATAAGTCATCAATCTCCCAATGCCCATGTTGCTCACAAGCATAACTCCCTTCCATCTTTCTTTGGCCCTTTGTTCAGCCCATCAACATACATCCCCATTCTCCCACTTATGTCAACAACCATATCCGGAGCATAGCGAGGTAGCTGAGTGAACTTAAGCCCATACTCTTGCATGGTCATAAAGTCCTATTTTATATTCAAGAACTCTCTTACCTTGGCCTCCTTTCGTTCTCTTGGAAAGAAACACCCCAAAAAGGCTTTCTCGAACACTGCCCAAGTCAGCAATGGAGTTTCCTCTCCTCTACCCTTCTTTCATGGTCGAACCATACCCTGGCCACACCCTTGAGCTAGTAGGTAGCCAGTTCAACTCTATCAGCATTAGCCAAATGCATCACCTGAAACACCTTCTAAAGCTCCTCCATGTAATTCTCAGGATCCTCGTTAGACGGAGGCGTTGTGAACTCAGGCGGATTCATCCTCAAGAATTATTGGACTCTAGATATGTCCTGTGCATCCTGTCTACCCACTCCTTGCCTCGCAGCAGGTATTGTGATAGCCTAGGCTATAGCTTGGATAGCTTGCCGAAGCTCAATATTAGAAATCTCAGCTTGTGGGGTCTGCTCAACAGGGACAACTGGATCCATGGGCTCCTCATATCCTTGAGGCTCGGGTGGGTTAACATTTTGCCTGGTGGGACACCCTCTACCTCTGACTGCTCTTCTGGAGGCATGATCAGAACTCTGCATAGAGCAAGAATTAGAAGAGAGTTTCATAGAGTTTTAACTCTATCGCACGAATCAGATCATGAAAGAAGTGTAACCATTCCTAATGTCCTATAGCCTCCTACTTATGAAGTGTGGTGCACAATACACGCATAGGCAAGACTCTACTAGACATGGCTTCATAGACTCCCTAAGATATTTGAACTCTTTGCTCTGATACCAAGTTTGTCACTCGCCCAGAGGGTACCCTAGACATGGCCGACACTCAAAGACTATTACTAGTTCCCATGCAAACCACTCAGTCTTATCACATTAATTTATTCAATAAACTCTATCAATCAACGAAAGACTAAAGATAATAATGGGCAATTCTAATTCTCAAAAAACATATCAAATAAATAGGCTAGTAAGAAGGAAACCAACTCAACAAGTCTCAAAATCAATACTTAACTCTAGTCTATGAAGTCTCTATCACTATCAATTAGTGCTAATGACAGACCCATGGCTACCTCAACTCAAAAGTACAGCTAACTCAAGTCTAACTCTATAAAGCTAGATGAAAATAAAGCAAGGTCCTCTAAAGTAAGCGAGACTCACCAACTCAGCTGAATGAAAAGATCATCAATGTTGCGCCTATTGATGATCTCTAGTACCTGCCTCTGCATCATAAAATGATGCAGTCCAAAGGGGACATCAGTACATGGAATGTACGAGTATGTAAAATGAATGTAACAAAAACAAGTAGAATAATATAGAAATAACATCAACTTAGAATATATTCAATTAGAATGTCAAATGTCTATCTAAAGCAAGAATAAAGAGTAGATAAGTGATCCATCCATCAATCATACTTCATCAATCAACTCAATTGAACTCAACTCAACTCAACTCAGAGTACTCAGTTTAGGGACTATCTGGGAGTGTCTCTTATCCAACAATAATCACTTATGAACCAGTGATTGTACAATAATCTCGCTGATGTTGCTACAGTCGCTTTGTGCTTGCTAGGTGAAGAACGAATCAGATCTACTAGGGATCTAGCCTCTACAAGTCCTCTATTGCTTTCAAGGACATTAACTCAAAGGGAACCTCAATGTAATGGTTCTATCCTCACCTACACTTGGTAACGTAGTTAATGAGTGCGAGTTGGATTTACTCTTACTCAGTTTGATACTCGATACTCCTCCCAAGAATCAATGCTCATAAAACTCCTCAGCTCAATAAAATCATCTCAAGTAGCCTCGTGGAGGCACTTATCAACTCATTTAGTCTCGTGGAGACTCTCATCATCTCATTAACTCAACTCAACGAGGCCTTTCGGCCTAACATCTTAATCAACTCATCAAACTCAGTTCTCATTTAAGAACTCAAGAACTCAGATCATCATTAAGAAGAAGTTAATTGGCAAAACTCTAGAACTCAATTATGAATACTCATGAGATCATCAAGCTCAATTAACTCAACCTCATACTCAAATCAAGATTACAATCAACATACTCAGGTCAAGGCTCTAGACTCTATCCCCAGGTTCATTCATGCATGCTTTCACAAAATAACATATAGGATTATACAATAACTCATGAAAAATATATAATTCAAGAAATTAAGTTTATGATGATCATCAACATATGAAAATACATGTAATGTATATATAATTTCCAAGAAAATATTCAAGAATCGTGTATATAAACTAATGGGACTCTCAACTCCTCTATTACTATCAATACGACACATGGAAGAATAATTTCATGCTCTAGTTTAGCCTTATATACATGGTATGAAGGTTTTAGACAATCAACCTCGAAGAATTCTTCTCAAAATCCTCAATTTCTTGCTCCTCTCATCTTCTCTTTAGCCCTAGTCTTTTTCAAGAATTTAGAAAGGTTAGTGATGGGGATTAAAATTAGGAATAGAGATTAAAATCCTTTTTACACTCAAACGACCCATTTAGATCAAGGTATAAATTTAGAAGGGGTTGGAAAAAGTTTATAATGCCTCTCACAAAGTTTTACAAAAAGTTCATCTCGGTGCAGCCTAGTCTGCGATGTGGACTGGGTGGTTTTGAGATGATTTTCGCTGAAATTTCCTTGATCGAATTTTTTGATCACGTAGAAAATATTTGAACTAAATCTAAGTGTAAGTCCGCATCAGGTGCATCGCACACTTGTCGCGCACTTATTCTGGAAATCGTTTTCGCATAAAAAAATTATCTTTTAATCCGGTTGCTCTAAAAATCAACCAAGACCATTTTCCCACTCAATTTTTCATGATGATTGTATGTTCGGCTTCAGATTCATCATCGAAGCATAGGAAGAGGCATTATGTGCACATCTCTCTCCAAGGGTACTTTGATAATTTTAGTAGGTGTTACAATGCATTATATTTACCTTCAAATAGGAACATATCAATATTTTTTTCATTTTACAATGCCATTTATCAAAGTCAAGAATATACAGTTGTTAGAGAAAAATTCATGTAGTTGTAATCAACTTTCAACTGGCGGAAGAGAATGGATTTTCAAAGCTATTCATCTAAGTAAGACTTACTTAAGAATTTAGTTAAAAAAAGAAAATGTATTCTATTTACGTACTATTTTTCCTTCCTTGATAATTCTTTTAGTTTTATTTTAATCAATTGCAAATTCTTGAAATCTGCTCCTTTAATGAATTTTGAAGTTTAATTAAATAATAGAGTTAACATACCACCACTACTTGGATGTTGTAGTTCAAAGACGACAAATTATAGTACAAGTAAACATACATATACAACTTAATGAGGTTCAACTCATATACTTGGAAAAAGAATCAAGAAGTCAAAAAATTTAAAATGTTAAGATACTACTTACTGTCCATTTGCATACGGAGCACAACATCTATAATTTCTGCAGCGGTACTAGCAATAAATTTGCTCCCTATACTATTTGCAAGAACATAAGTTGATAGCCTTAAATAGAGTGTAGAATATGAAAAAATTCATCTTTCAAAATTTGTCCATGCCTTGAGTCATTACCAGTAAAATATACCTGAAGATATTTAATTTCTTACTATAAGTAATCTACATTATACCCACCAGAATTTTGAGGTCGTGTGATCGAAATTTCTGATTGTATCTTCTTATAATCAAATTTAACACTATGAAATTGAGATGAGTTCGTAGGAAATGAAGAAGAAAAAGATCAACATAGAAATTATATCCATGCAATATACCTACAACCACATATCCACAAAGCAGCCAAATTGAAAGCAATATTAGAATAATCGAATATAATATCAGCCAAATAGAATCCAAAAAACTTACAACATCAAGTAGATTTCACCACTTCTTGAATAAGATGATGAGAAAGAGAGGAAAAAATTAGGGGGAGAAAAAGTATACAATTATTGCAGCCTGTGTTAAATTGAAAAAGAATAAATTTAACAGTACAACTCACACAATATGTACAATTAAGTACTGTAGCATTGATCCTTTTGTTGTTGGCTTATATATAAGAGAATGTTCATGTGTATCTTTTATAGTAATTATTTATTACTCTCTACATATTAATTTAATTGTTCTTTTTTAATTTGACACAAAAATTAAGATAATAAAAAGAACATTTAAAAATTATAATTTTATATTAAATATACTAAAATATTTTTCACTTTTGTGTCTTATACATGTCATGTGAAAAATTAGAATTATAAAATTGCTAAAGATGTATTATAATATTTTTAAAAAATGGACTAAAAAAATTAGAAAAAACAAGTGAAAACAAATAGAGCATTAACCTTTTTTTAAGGTAAAAAAAATTAAAAATAAAGAATAGCCTTGATAAAAGTTCAACGTAATGTATTGTAAAACTAAAAGCATAAGTTATTATAATTACTAGGATGGTGGTTTATTGAAATGTAAATAAAAAGAGACATTAATTGCTTTTCTGAAACATTATGTAGGAGACAAATATTAACATTGTAACTGTACATAAACTTTTTGAAGTTTTATATCGATGTTGAGCGCGCAAAATATGGTTGTTCCATGCAGGTTTTTCATGACCTGTAACATTTAAGTAAGACATGCTGAATGAAATCAGTAATAACTTATTGCTGCTGCTGGAAACTGGAGTTGTTGATAGACCACGAATGCAAAGCAGTGTTCCCAAGACTTGCGAAACAGATGAGCACGTATCATATTTTAATCAATTAAACACAAATATGTAGCAGTTAGGTGTTATTAACCAAAATTCCAACTAAAATATTATGTACACAACGATAAGGGAGGTCTCAGACACAACAACTGCCTACCAGCTCACCATAAGAAGCAACACATTTTTAACAGCCAAAATTAAATTTAAATTTTTTTAGAAAAAAAAGTTGATGTAGAGTTATGTTGCCAACAATCCCACAATTAAGTAAATCGACAGGGAATTGATAAATACTTCATTTGTACTAACTAAATCCATTACCTGAAGCCTTAAGACCAAGGTTTTTTTGCAGTAAGTAGTCTGTACAGTATCAATTGACCCCACCAGGGATAAGCAGGCTGTTGAACTAACCAAATTCCTAACCAACACAGTACAGTAATAATAAATTTTTTTCGTTCAGTTGTTCCCAGCTTCAATTGTTATCTTGTAAGTGCCGGGCTTATTGTATGTAATTTTATCACAACCTATTCACATACAAGCACAATTATATTTAATGAAACCTAATCCTACTCCCTTACGTTAGAAGCGAGGAAGAGCAGATTCATGGCATACATCAACAATTACCAATAACACCTAGCAACAAGCTCTTCAATAACAGTCTGAACTTCTATATTTTAAGATCAATTATAGTGTATAAGACTTTTGGAGGTGGTCCGAGAACTTTAAAGGTTAAGTTTATCTTCCTATTTCTCTTTTCGCGCCTTAGTTTTTCTCTCACATCACCTAAGAATTATAGAACAACATACAAAAATACTCTTCTATCTTTTAAGTGGGTTTTATGCTCATCTGTCCATTCAAATAAGCAATATTTTTAAGGCAAATTACAACTTGACCAACAAAGTACTCATTTAATTAACCACACCTATTACAATATGATGTCCTCTGGAATTGCTTCCTTAAGAAACTAATGTATTGCTGAAAAAGTTTGCTCACTTTCTAAAACTTCTATCTTCGAGTAGTAAAGATTATCACTTTCGACTCCAACATACATAATCATTGTATAGCCACAACACAGAGAAAAGAAATGTAAAATTTTTACATAGCTAGGGGAAAATTATAGGTGACATTTCTATATCAAATAATATCAAGGGTAGTGAAATTTAGTCCTCTGCTATCTGGAAGTAAATTTTTACTACCTTTTTGTTTCCTAGGGGAATACGTATATCAAATAATATCAAGAGCAGCGAAATTAGGCCTCTGTTATGCGGAAATAAACTTTCACAGACTCATAAGATAAAAATAGATGTCAAGCCTCAGTAATAGGCGCCAAAGTTATTTTTTTAATCATTGCTGCCTTGTAATTTTTTATTTAGAGCTAACAAACCCAATGAAGCCAATTTTTACAGACATTTCAATCAACCCAGATCAAATACAACCTGAATATAAGGACGTTGAGAAGATTTTTGGTTTTTTAATCATTGTAACTTTTAATTTTGAGCTAACAAACCTAAATATGCCGTATGACTATATGATGGCTAAATTGAAAGAAACGTCACACTTAAACAAGTTGAAATTTAAAGCATGTCCTCTCACAATAGCAACAGACATGATGAAATCATGTGGAGGCAATCATGGATGGGGCTGAAGCAGTGACCACACCACCACAGCTCTTGTATTTGTGAAATATTTTTTCACCAAGCAATACTTGGTGTTCTTGCCTTTTAAGGAAGTGAAGAAACACACTATGAAGAGACAACCTCTTCCTTGTTGAGCAACTTCTTCACAATAGGACCTAACAGAGAACATCTCATATTTTGTACATATTATTCGAAATATCACTAAAAATGTACAAATTTAGCTTATTTTTTTAAATTCTATGGCCAGTAATATACTACCATGTATAATGAAAATATCTAAGACAATATGGAAAAGGTTATTATGACTTTCTATTTTCTCTGTGAAAGAAAACATAAAGTATGTAGCTAACACTATTATTTGTTGTCTTTACTGAAGAATTCATTGTCTTTAAATTTAGGCATCCTTTGTAGGGGCAATGGTAATTGCTGACTTGGTTAAGACAACCTTAGGACCTAACGGAATGGTAAGCTCATTTTCAAAGTATGTAGCTTTCAGCTTTGGTTGAAAGGATGTTGGATTGTAGTTTGATAGTATCTTGTTTATGTGTTGTTTTGCAGGATAAAATTTTACAGTCAACTGCCAGAGGTCATAGTGTTACAGTTACAAATGATGGCGTGACAATTTTGAAGCCCCTCCATATCGACAATCCTACTGCTAAGATCCTTGTTGGTATCCTTGTTCTTTTTATGGGGATCAGTGGACTCATTATTTATAGTCAGTCTTCAAGGAACCAACTTGAGACCAAGGAAATGCTCCTAAGCAAATAATGTACTGCCTTAAGGTAGAACCTAATAATCACAGCTATTATCTATTATGGCGGAGGAAACTATTATCTAGCCTGGTATGTCAAATTTTAGCTAATAACACAACTATTGTCATTCAATTTCCATAAAAAGGACTTTTTGCCTAATGTAAGAGGTGTTCAATTGCACAATAGCAGATTTTTTGGTTCTGTTCCTGCCTCACTTGGTTTATGTCTACCTGTTCAAAAACGTGAACTTAGTAACAATTCTTTACCTAATATAATCCCTCATAGTAGGGGAATGCGGGAAACCCCCAAAATTTAGCAATTTTCAAGAAAATAAATGAAACACAAGATGTCACTGAGGCAGCAAGGTAGCGGCAAACCCAAAAATACACTGAAAATACAGAGAGAAACTACACCACCCCTCAACTGTAAACTGTAGAATACAGTCAAATTTGAAAAGGATCTAGCAAAGGGGAATGCCGGAAACCCCCATAATTTAGCAATTTTCAAGAGAATAAATGAAACCTAAGATGTCCCTGAGGCAACAAGATGGTGGCAAATCCAAAAATACACTGAAAATACAGAGAAAAAGTACACAGCACCTCACCTGGATGCTCGAAGACCCTAGATTTTTTTGACAATACGGAGTTAAATATAGGTAGGAAAGTCGGCCTTCAAGGAAGACCAATATGAGGACAAACGTGTAAGATAGACGCTTGGACGCACAGAGAAAATGGAGGCAAGATAGAAGCACATAGATTAAAGCAGAGCAAGAAAATGGAAAAGAATGAAGAGAAAAGAGTGTTGCGTGGGGTCAACAATAATATATATTACTCTTATACGAAAAAATAATTTATCGTGGATAATATTATAATTCATATTTGAAGTAGATAAAAAAATAATTAAATAATAATTAATATAAATGACACATTAAAACTAAGTAGACATGTTAGTAGTCACATCAAAATGTTATAGTCCGGCATAGAAAAATAATTTATTACGGGTAATATGTAATTTCATAGTTGAAGTATATGAAAAAATATATAAATAATAATCAATAGAAATGATATAGTAAGTTTAAGTAGACACTTTAATAGTCACTACAAAATCAAGTAGACGCTTTATTGTAATTTTATAATTGAAGTAGATAAAAAAATAATTAAATAATAATTAATAGAATGACACAATAAAATTAAGTAGACAATTTAATAGCCAACGTAAAATTAAGCAGACACGTTGTAGTCACCTGCTTACTTCAAGCAGCTAAAGCAGGCACGACAATCCTAAAGAATGCCATAGTAAAATTAAGTAGACATGTTAATAGTCACCGTAAAATCAAGCAGACACGTTATAGTCAGGAATAGAAAAATAATTTACTACGGGTAATATTATCATTTAATAATTAAAGTAAATGAAGAAATAATTAAATAATAATTAATAGAAATGACATCGTAAAATTAAGTAAACACTTTAATTGTAACACCCGATAAAATTATCAAAATACCCCTAAAAATATAGATGTGCGCTTAATGCGTTTTTCCATGCTCTATTTGCGAATTCGAGACCGGGTATGCAATAAGCATGAAAAATTGAGTGGGAAAATGGTCTCGTTCGAATTTTAGTGTCATCGGATCGAAAAATAGTTTTTCGTAATTAATTCTAAAACAATATTAGTGTGCGCCCAAGGCACGATGCACCAGGGACGCATACCAACACTTACATTTTATTTTAATTTTTTTGACGAGAATTGAAAACTCGTTCAAAAACAAAGATTGAAAAAATTAAAAAAAATACATAGGTTCGCGCCCAGTCCGTGTCGCAGATTGGCCATTTTCGGGATGAACTTTTTCTTTTTAATTTGAGGGGCATTTCGATCAATTTCCAACCCCTCCTAAACTCAAAACATGATCAAATTAGGTCATTTTGATGAGCATAAAGGGTCTAGAAACCAATTCTAAGTCATTTTCTAAACACTTGAAAGACAAGGGCTTGAGAAAGAAGAAGAGAAATGCTATATTGAAGAATTCAAGGAGAATTCTTGATAGTTGATTGGAAAAGCTTTATACCAGGTATGTAAGGCTAAACTAAAAGAATGAGACTGTTCTCTCATGTCCCTGTAGATGTTCTTAGATGGGAGTGCATGTTCTTGAGTCTAGATGCATGATTCTTGAATATTTTCTTGAAAAATTTATAATTTCTACACGTATTTTCATATATTGATGATCATCATAAACTGACTTTCTTGGACTGAATATTTTCATAAGATATTGCATAAGCCCTATGTGTTAACTTTTAAAAAATACATGAAAGAAAATAGGGATTGAGTTTAGAGCCTTGATTGAGAATGTCGATTGTGATTGTGATTATGATGTGAGAATGATGATGAGTTGATAGAACTTGATAGTCCATTGAGTCATCATAAATTAACATTAATGACTGTCTATTCGATTGTTCCCCAATGATTGTTCTAAGCCTTGAGCTATTGATTGAGATGCTGATGGATGAGATTATTAAAGTCTCTATGAGACTGATTGAATGATAGTGCCTCCATGAGGTTGATTGAGATGATTTGATTGAGATAATTTGAATAGATGGATTTTTTATGAGCATTGAGTCATGGAAGGAGTATCGAGTACCAAAAGAGTAATAGTTAATCCAATTCAAACTCGTCAAACTACGTAGCTAAACGTAGCTGAGGTTTAGGAACATCACATTACTTCATGTTGAGGTTTATTCTGATTAGAAGTCCCTGAAATCATAGAGGACTTCTAGATTGGTGGCTCTATTTGGACTTGTCCATGTGGTTTCAATTTGTTCTCTACCTGGCAAGTACAGGACGGCTGTGGCAACATCAACATGATTTTTATACAATCACTGGCTCATAAGTGATTATTTTCAAATAAGAGAAACTCCCAAAAGGTTCCTAAACTGAGTAATCTGAGTCGAGATAAGATGAGATGAGATGTGAGATGATGAATTGAGTCCCTTTGAGATGCGTCCCTCTAAGATGAGTTTGATTTGATTGATAAGTTGATTGGTTGATGGGTCACTTATCTACTCTTTATTCTTGCTTTAAATAGACATTTGACATATTGATTGTTATTATTTCGAGTCGGTTGTTGTTTCTATATTATTCTACCTATTTCAGTTTCATTAATCTATTTTACATACTGTACATTCCATGTACTGATGCCACTCTGGCGCTACATCATTTTAGGATGTAGATATGCGGGATAGAAGGTCATCAGCATCGCATTATTGAGGACCTTTGGACGTTCAGTAGATTAGTGAGCCTTAACTACTTCGGAGGATTCATTACTTATTTTCATCTTGCCTTAGAGTTTGATTTGTTTAACTTTTATTTTGATTGAGGTAGACATGGGTCTGTCATTGGCACTACCTAATAGTGATAAAGACTTCATAGACTATAGTCAAATGTTGATGTTGGGACTTGTGAGCTAGTTTCTTTCTACTAGCCTTTTATTATATTATTAATTGAGACTAGATGACGAGATGTGCCCATTTATTCTCCTTTATATTCTGCTGATTAGTAAGATTGTTGATTGAATAAATGTGACGAGGCCAAGTGGTTCACTTAGGAACTAGCAATAGTCTCTAGGTGCTGGCCATGTCTTGGGTCCCCTCCCAGGGCGTGACAAACTTGGTATCAAAGCACGAATTCAAGTGTCCTAGGGAGTCTATAAAGTCGTATCTAATAAAGTCTTATTTTTGGGTGTGTTACCGACCACACTCGATAAGCAAGAGGCTATAGGACATTAAGAATTGTTTTCCTTCATTCATGTTCTGAATCGTGCTATAGAGTTATACTCTATGAAAGTTCTTTTCTAATTCATGCTTTGCGCATTGCAGAATTGTGATCATGCTCCATAGAAGAGCTGTCAGAGGTTGAGGACATCCTGCCACACAAAATGTCAATCCTCCTTAGCCTCAAGGATATGAGGATCCATAGAACAAGCTATCCCTATTGCACAACCCCAGCAGGATAAGATCTCCAATGCTGAGCATTGCCAAGCTATCCAAACTCTAGCCCAGGCTGTCACAACACCTGCTCTAAGACAAGGAGTGGCCCGATAGAATGCCTATATACTTCTAGAGTTCAGGAATTCTTTAGGATAAATCCGCCCGAGTTCACAAGGTCTGCATCCACTGAGGATACTGAGAACTATATGGAGGAGCTACAAAAAGTGTTCTAAATGATGCATGTGGCTGATGCTGACCGAGTGGAACTGGCTGCTTACCAACTTAAGGGTGTGGTTGCACTGTGGTATGACCAATAGAAGAAGGGTAGAGGAGAGACTGCCCCCATGATGATTTGGTCTATATTCGAGGAAGCTTTCTTGGGGCATTTCTTCCCTAGGGAAAGAAGAGAGGAGAAGGTAAGAAAGTTCTTGAACTTGAAACAGGGCTCTATGACTATGCAAGAGTATGGGATGAAGTTTACAACAATTATCTCGCTATGCTCCAGATATGGTTACAGATATGTAGGGTAGGATAGGGATGTATGTTGATGGGTTGAATAGAGGGCCAAAGAGAGATGGGAGGGGGCTATGCTCGTGAGTGACATAGATATTGGGAGATTGATGACTTTTGTGCAACGAGCTGATGAGGAGAGACAACATGACAAGGAGGGATTCAGAAATAAGAAAGTAAAAACATCCAGCCATGAGGTTGGAAAGAAAGGAAATGTGAATCGACTTCAAGTACCATCATTTGCTAGTGCACTTGCACCAAGAATCAGAAATGATCAGAGGTCCCAGAATGTTGTAGCCTATGGATCTCAGTCCCAAGAAGTGTGGCTCAAGGTTCATTGGGTAAGACAACATGTGGCAAGTATCATAAATTGCACTTAGGGAGATGTCGTGTCACGAACCAAGCCTAGGATCTAGACATAACACAGTGAATGATAAGTCCGAAGACAATCCAAACAAGCCTCTTGACATATCATTCACACATCCTTGGTCACAAAAGTAAAATAAACCATAATCACAAGAGATTTGGATAAATAGGGAAGAAGGACTAAGGGAAAGATTTGGACATAATCAAGGTGTAAAGAGTCAAGCTCATAGCCAAAAAAATACATCACAATATCCCACATACACCTCTAACTTGGAATGGAGTGGGGACCAATACATTTTCCTGGCTCACCCCTAGTGGTCAACATAAGGAAGTCATAAAATATCAAGAGAAAGTAGATAGTGTCCTCAAACTTGAGGACTCACCAAACCTTGTCTTTAAAGTATCTCAATAGCCATGTGGAGGATGATCAAGAGGAGCTTTGGTTCCTACATGGTGATATCATGTAGGCATAGAGTATGAGTTAGTATGTTTGAATGTACTAAGTATGTAAGATGGAATGCAACAAGGTATATGCCAATATAGTCAAAATACATAACCATAGGCAATAGATAAATATAATCACAAGATGAAACGCATGATAAATGCTTGAAGTAAAGCATGCTTGTAAATCATTCAACTTGCATAGAAACATAATACATGTATGGGAGGAGACCGTAACCAACAAAGACCAAGTAGCTACAAATTGGAATCTAAGGCATGACACTCCCTTAGTGAGGTGGAATGGGTATGACACCCCACCCACCCCCGACTAGGTGTGGTCTACTTGCCAAGGCAAACAAAATATGATAACTGAAACGACCCCAAAAAGTACCCGCAAAATGTGCCTCGGAGTGCTCAAAATTTTAAAGTCCATATATCTCAAATTTCGTGTGTGATATCAAAAATTCAACTTCATATTCTTGTTCGGGGGGTCAAAATTAGAGGGAAAAGGGTCAAACCTCGATTTAAAAGTAAATGATTAGCAATTTTATTTTTTATAATTTTTCATATCCAGAATTAATCTCTGACGGTGCCGCCACGCGCAGCTGTCATAGACATGTATTAATTTTACATCTGCAACAGGTCCATATCATAGTCCAGATGCGAACCTGTATATTTTATTGCTAGTGATTTTTTTCTCGGTCCAAGGCTTTTGAATCTTAGGTCTAAGTGTTTCCAAATGTATTTTACCTATACTTAGCCTTATTTCACCCTCATATCATCCTAAATATTCTCCAATACTCACTCAAACACCTAGACTCATATTTCACACTAAATTTAAGTCCCAAAGCTCAAGACCAATCTTAAGGATTTCATTCAAGCTTCAAGTCTTCATGTCCAATCTTCTTCAAGGGTTCTCCAAAGGCAAGGTATGTGAGTTTCTTTCATGGGTTCCTTTCATCCATGATACCCAAGTCTTCTTTTACTGAAATTGCATGATTTAAAGTTGATTTACAAATGAATCTTTCGCATTATGAAATTCACTGTACACTATGTTAAAACTACATGAAATTGTGACTGTTTTGCTATGTTTTGAGCGATAAATCTTTGATCTATTGTAAGACTTAAGGAGGGGTTTTGATATATGTTGCTTCATAGTATTACAAGGTTATGATTGATGGTTTTATAGTGGAGTTTCTTGCATGATTTCATCTCTATATTTCATGGTTTTATACTAGCATTACACACTCTCTAAGTGTTTGATAAAATATCCGGATGTGGTTTCTTGAGGAGTTGAAGGTTCAAAGCATGAGATATGATATGATTGGCTACATGATGATGAAATAGGTTTATGTATATGATATAATTTATATAAAGTATTGTATTAGACCATACCCAATCTGAGGGAACAAGATCCCGGGTAACCGAGGTGGGGGTTTGTACTCATCAACCATATGAGGGGTTTGTACTTCGTCACCCTGCTGATAAGGTGTGATTATCATCAACTATGTGAGGGGTTTGTACCACACCGCTAGGGTGATGGTGTGAAACCATCATCAACCAACCAAGGGGTTTATACCTTGAAAATCTAGCTTGGTCTCTTCTACACATATGATGTCCTATATAAGCATAAGTTACTTAAGCATGTTTTACTTAAGCATTTATCATATATGTCATCTAGTTATATTATGCCTATTGATTAATATTATGCATTTTAATTATGATGTCTATCTATTGTTGTATTGCATCCTATATACTTAGTACATTCAAACGTACTAGCGCATACTCTTACCTACATGATATCACCATGTAGGATTCGGAGCCTAAGTTGATCATACTCCTCCTCCACGTGGCTAGTTCGTTGCTACTCAAGCTAGTTGGTGAATCTTTCACTTCGAGGACCCTAGTCTATGTTTCTCTTATTATGTATTGAGACATTCTTCTTTATGTTCTATTTTGACTACGAGGGTGAGCCCGATTACTTTTTCTTGGACCCCACTCCTATCTATGTAATGGAGATGTTATTGAACATGCTATGTATCTATGTTATGAGCTTTCACTCTTTTGTCTCTTAATTATGATATTATGCAAGCTCTCCCCTCAGTCCCTTGCCCTTGTTTTCCAAACTTTTACATGTTACTTAAGTATTAATCTCTCCCCCTTAGTCCCTATTCCCGTTAGTTAAGTTTCTTATGTTGTTTTACATTGCTTCCAAGACTAAGAATCTGTAATGATATGCTAAGAGGCTTTTTTGGGGTTCCTTCAGGTTCTCCATTCGCCAATCATATCTAGGCCCTAGGCTTGGGTGGTGACAAAGATGGTATCAGATTATTAGGTTGATAGATCCTAGAAGTCCAACACACCACGTCAATGAGAGTCTTATTCATGGTTGTGTTGTGCACCATAACTATGAATAGGAGGCTATGAGACATTTTAGGAAATACTCTACTTCTTCATGATCTATGTCATACAATAGAGTTAGATCCTCTAGGGCTTATTGCTAATCCCTAACCGTTATATTTTATCACATGTCTCAAGCTACTCAGGATGGTGCTGTGATGAATGCGGAGATTTGTAATGCTCTATGGAAAGTGGCTAAAGCGGCGACAAAATTGGAAACTCATCTCGACCAATAAGTGAGTGCTCTCGAGACTTCTAGTAGTGAGAGGGGAAGTAGTGAGGCCAAGAGGGCTCGTATATGGGTAAGTTCCAAAGTCCCAAATATAAAGGTGGTATTCGTGTGGTACCTTATGCTAGGTGCCCAAAATGTGGTAGAGGCCATGATGGCCCATGCTTGAGAGGTACTAATGTTTGTTATGATTGTAGGGAGATGGGTCATAAGGTTAAGGATTACCCTTGTAAATACAATAAGAGCAAAGGAGGTGATTGGGGGATGACTATTCCCAAGTGCCTTATGTGTAGGATGGACCATGGTGGCCCATGTTGGAGGAATACGAGTATATGCTTTGGGTGTGATAAGATAGGCCAGAAAATTCTAGATATCCCATATGGTTGATACAAGAGTAAAAAAGGTGATGTTGATCAAAAGGCTCAAGAAGGGGATGAGGTACCCGATATTGGTACTAGTATGTCAAAATTTTCTTTTGGCTTTGACGTACTTGCGTTGATAGCCCGGAGTGCGACTATTACTTCTCTATTCATTTAGGTTGCTAGTGGAGGGCTTCTTGTATGCCCAAGTTATTGTGTGGACCTTTGGTTTCTATCTTTTTGTTGAGTATATTGTTGCTAAAAAGTCCATAGGTATTGTTCCATGTTTATATTGCCTTAGGTCTTGCCTTGTGGCTTGTTGGATTTGATGTGGTGGATTTTGATGTTGTACTTGGAATGAAATAGTTGCATATATGTTATGTCTCCATGGATGATAGGACCCATAGAGTTAGATCTCGAATCCCTAATGAGCCCATCCTTGAGTGAGAGGTTGTCAAATGGTAGCAAGGGAGGTAGGTCCATTTCTTGTCATAAGGTACAATTGATCTCTAAGGGATTGCATTTATCATCTTGTGAGAATTAGAGGTGTTGAACCTAAGTTGTTTTGTTTATAGAATTGGTGGTGGTGGTAGATGAGGCCTTGAATGTCCTTTTTTGATATTTTGAATTTGGGGTGGTGTCCTTTGGTTGGACTAGTGCACTGGCTATGCCTATAAGTTTCATGAATAAGATCCTTTAGCCCTCACTCTAATAGGATTATAGTGGTTTTGGTGATGATATGATGGCTCATTTCCTTAATGAGGTAGTGCATGTGAGCCATTTGAGGGTAGTACTACAAAGTTTAAGAAAGAAAGTTGGATGCTAAATAGGAGAAGTGGGAGTTTGGTTCTAAGAGGTTTCCTTCCTAGGTCGTGTGGTGTCGGGCGATGGTATTAAAGTGGACCCTAATAAGATGAAGGTGATTAGAGATTGGCCTAGACCTTTGAACCCATCGAAAATTAGGAGCTTCTTGGTATAGGCTAATACTGAAGGTTATGAATAGGTTATCTTCTATTACTTCTCCTATGACTTAGTTGACCCTAAGTAAGGCCAATGTTTTGACCGACGTTTTGAGTAGGGTGATTTGATAGGTCCAGGAGTTGTTGTCTCTTATGTGATTCCTTTTTGCTAATAGGATTCATGTGTGTGTCCTGGATGGTTGTTTGAGTCTATACTGGCTAGAAGACATCTATAAGGGTTGCCCTATGTTATTGTTGCATAAAGTTCTTTCTTGTGATCTTGGTTGGACTTAGCTTGATGGGTTGGAGGTCATGGGGTAGTTTGGGCTACTTGTATAGCATGCTTCCAATGAGTGTAGAACCTGTAAGATTGTAATATGATGGTTAAGGATGGTCGATCTATTTGGTCAACTACAATGAGTTAGTCACTTTTCTAAGGTTGATTTGAGGTTTGGATTTTGTTCTCAAGTGTGGAGGACTGTAGGTGATATCCCTAAGTGTCCTTTTGAACTAGGAATGATCATTTTGAATGTTGGTGGAGTTGTTTGGTTGGCTTATACACTAATAGTATTTATGGGTTTCTTGAATAGGGTCTTAAAACCCTACTGCGATATGTTTGCAGTGGTCTCTAGTAATGAAGTATTGAGTTATTTAGAGCTTGTAAATCATTTAGGGGGTAGTGTTGCAAGTTTTGGAGGATGAGAGATGATTTTCTTAACATGATAGGTGTGAGTTGAGGATAACAAAAGGGTGGTTAGAACTCCTTAAGGATTATGATATGAGCATTATGTTTTCCCCATTGAGGCTAATGTTATGGTTGATGCTCTAAGTGGGGTGCCTATGGATAGCCTAGCATATGTGGAGGATAGTGACAAGGAGGTGACTAGAGAAGTCCATCGGTTGGCTAGATTGAGGGTTAGGTTGGAAAAAGTGTAGCATGGTGGTGTAGTATTCTTGATGGTTTCAAATTTTCATCGGTTGAGGAGGTTTAGTTTAAGCAAGGCCCTAATTTCGCCTTATTAGAGTTGGATGTTTTATGTGGAAAGATGGTAGAGTGGAGGTTATCTCCAAAGGGGGAGATGGTAGTTTGTGGAAACAAGTGGAATAGGTATGTTAAGGTTGACAAATGAGTTATGGTTATGAGTCCTTTTAGAGTATAGAGAAAGTTGGAAAGGTTGCATATGGAAGGGATATGATTATGGTTTGTTTGGTTCTTCATGATTCTAGGTTGAGGAGATGTATTGGTGGCTCTAGTGTTATAGGACCCTTTGAGATGGTGGGTGATGTGGAAGATAAGTTGACTTAGGAGAAGGTCCCGGTGGAGGTATGGATGGATGAGTGAAGAAGTTGACAAATATTGATGTAGTGTTTGTCAGAGCCCTTTTGGTGGAGTCGTTTATTCGTATGTGTCTCTCGGGGAGCAAGTGCGAGCATGGGCAAAGTGATATTCGTATCTCTTTTATTCTATTCAAGCTTATGATAACATGTCAAGTCCATTTCTATGATTCCAAGTCTTATGTTTCAGCCCTATGTCATTCATGTGTATTCATGTTTAAGTTAACAAATTTATGATGATTTTACACCTGTATCTGAGATTTTAAAAATAGTGTTTTAAATGTAATGTTGCATTCTTATTGGGGATGATTTGTTTATGATCACTCTTGTCTTTTACATCTCTTTTACATTCGGGGACGAATGTTTTCAAGGGAGAGATATTGAAATGACCCCAAAAAGTACCTGAAAATATGCTTCAGAGTGGCTAGAATTTTGAATCCATATATCTCAAAATCTATGCTCTATATCAAAAATTCGATTTCATATTCTTGTTCAGGGGATCAAAATTAGGGGTAGAAGGGGTCTAACCCCGATTTAAGAGCAAATGATTAGTAATTTTATTTTTTAAAATTTTTCTTATCTAGAATCGATCCATGATAGTGCCGACGCATAACTATGGTGGACATGTATTAATTTTGCCTCCGCGAAAGGTCTACATCGTCGAATAGATGTGGACCTGTATATTTTATTGCCAGTGATTTTTATCTCGCTTCAAGGCTTTTGGGTCTTAGGCCTAAATGTTCCCAAATGTGTTTTTATCTATACTTAGCCTTATTTCACCCTCATATCATCGTAAACATTCCCCAATACTCACTCAAACACCTGGAATCATATTTCACCCTAAATTCAAGTCCCAAAGCTAAAGACTAATCTTAAGGATTTTATCAAGGATTTCATTCAAGCTTTAAGTCTTCATTTTCAATCTTATTTAAGGGTTTTCCAAAGGCATGGTATGTGAATTTCTTTCATAGGTTCCTTTCACCCGTGATACCAAAGTCTCCTTTTACTCAAATTACATGATTTAAAGTTGATTTACAAATAGATCTTGCTCATTATGAAATTCACTGCACACTATATCAAAGCTAGGTGAAATTATGACTATTTTGTTATATTTTGAGCTATAAATCTTTGATTTATTGTAAGATTTGAGGAGGGGTTTTGATATATGTTGCTTTAGGGTGTTGCAAGGTAATGATTGATGGTTTTACAATAGATTTTCTTGCATGATTCATCTCTATATTCATGGTTTAATACTAGCATTACACGCCCTCTAAGTGTTTGATAAAATATCCGGATATGGATTCTTGAGGAGTTAAAGATCCAAAGCATGAGATATGAAATGATTGAATATATGATGATGAAATGAGCTTATGTATATGATATACTCTATATAAAGTGTTGCATTAGACCACACCCGATCTGGGGTGACAAGAGCCTGGGTAACCGAGGTAGGGGTTTGTACTCATCAACCATATAAGGGGTTTGTACTTCGCCAATGTGGTGATAAGGTGTGATTATCATCAACCATATGAGGGGTTTGTACCATACTTCCAGGGTGATGGGGTGAAACCATCATCAACCAACCAAGGGGTTTGTACCTTGAAAATCTAGCTTGGTCTCTTCTACACATATGATGTCCTATATAAGTATGAGTTACTTAAGCATGATTTACTTAAGCATTAGTCATACATGTCATATTGCTATATTACGCCTATTGTTTAATATTATGCATTTTGATTATGATGCCTATCTATTGTTGCATTACATCCTACATACTTAGTACATTCAAATGTACTAATGCATACTCTTGCCTACATGATATCACCATGTAGGATCCGGAGCCCAAGTTGATCCTCCTCCTCCTCCACATGGCTAGTTTGGTGCTACTCAAGCTAGTTGGTGTCCTCCACTTTGGGGACACTAGTATATGTTTCTCTTATTATGTATTAAGATACTCTTTTTTATTTCTATTTTGACTACGAGGGTGAGTCTGGTTGATTTGTCTTGGGACCCGCTCCTATCTATGTAATAGAGGTGTTGTTGAATGTGCTATGTATCTATGTTATGAGCCTTAACTCTTTCGTCTCTTGATTATAATGTTATGCAAGCTTTCCCCTTAGTTTTCTTGCCCTTGTTTTCCAAACTTTTACATGTTACTTAAGTGTTAAACTCTCTCCCTTAGTCCCAATTCCCCTTGTTTGAGTTTCTTGTGTTGTTTTACATTGCTTCCACGACCAAGGATGTGTAATGATATGCTAAGAGGTTTGAAAGCCCATAATTATCATGAAGTCACTTGACTTATAAAATATGTAAATAACTTGAGAATTCTTGACATGACATTTCATCAAACACTTTGTGGGCATATAATTCTTATTCAAAATCATGCAATTTAATAGTGTAATAAGATAAGTAAATCAATTTAAAATCAACCCACCAACATAGTAACAAAACTTCAATTTGGGTATCATAAATTTCATCTCAAAATTTTATCATAATTCATAGCTTTCATAGCTCAAATCAGGCATAGTCTTAATAGACAAAGATCATCTCATAATATAAGCTTAAATTAGATATTCATGCATAATCAACAATATTTGATAAAACCCCAACATAATTCATGCTCATACTTCATAATAATAGATACCTATGAGATCCACATACCTAAATTTGGGAATTTCTTGATGTAAACTTTGAAGCAGACTTGAAGCTTGGATTGAGTTCTTGTGATCCAATATGATCTTGAAATCTTTGGATTTGGATGGAAATTTTGATAAAGTGATGGATAGGTTTTATAGAGGGTTTTGAGTAATATAAAGTTGAAAAATGGTTAAGTATGATAGATTTCACATGTAAATGGGCATGGGTCCATGACCCCAATGCCATTGGGTCAAAATAAAATATAAGGAAAAACTAACACTAGTCCGCAATGGGTCCACGTTGCAAACCAAATGCGTACAATCATTATTTTTCAAAAGTTTAGCAAAAATTATTTTTCACTATAGGTCCTCTAAAATCTGGGTTACATCTATTTCCCACTTAATATTGCCCCCTGATCGAGAATATGAAGTCGGATTTTATGTATGGAATTTGAGATATATGAAAATTACGATTATGGGCATTTTAAAAGCATATTTTTAGGGCGTTTCATGTCGTGAGGAGAGTGTTGTATGCTACTAGTGTATTCAAGTAGGTCACTATCAGAAAGATTGTCCAAAGTAGGCTGACCAGGCTTAATCTTCTGCACTAGCCCCACCAGCTAAGGGAAGTCAGAGAGGTACTACAATAGGAGCAAGCAGGGCTACAAATTATTTATATGCCATGGGTAGTCGACATGATCAGAAGAACTCCCCAGACGTTGTGATGGGTATTATTTGAGTCTTAATTTTCTATTGATTGTTATGTGTTGATGGATCCTGGTGCCAAATTATCTTTTGTAACTCCTTATGTGGCCAGTAGATTTGATAGAACCGCCAAGAGTCTTCTTGAACCTTTTGATGTTTCTACATATGTGGTTGAGTCTATTTGAGCTGAGAGGGTCTATAGAGCTTGTATAGTGTCCATCCATCATAGGGACACTACCATTGATCTAATTAAGTTAGACATGACTGATTTTAATTTGATCATTGGCATTGATTGGCTCTACGCCTGTTATGCCTCTGTTGATTATAGAGCTCGAGCCATTAAGTTCTAATCGAATGAACCCGTTCTATAGTGGAAGGGTAATTTCGTAGCACTTAAGGGAAAGTTTATCTTATATCTTAGAGCTAGAAACATGATTGCTAAGGGCTGCATCTACCACTTTTTGAGAGTTAAATCTGATGATGTTGAGTCTCCTACTCTTGAGTCAATCCCTATCGTGAATGAGTTTCCAGAATTATTTCCGGAGGATCTGTCTAGAGTCTGTCCTAATAGGGAGATTGACTTTGGGATTAATGTTCTTCTCGATACTCAACCTATCTTAATTCCACATTATAGGATAGACCCCGCAAAATTGGAAGAATTGAAAGAGCAATAAAAAGATTTATTAGAGAAGGGCTTCATAAGACTATGTTTCTCCTTAGGGTGCTCCTGTCTTATTCATAGGAAAGAAATATGGGTCTCTAAGAATGTGTATTAACTATAGGTAACTGAACAAGGTCACCATAAAGAATAAGTATCCTCTCCCAAGGATAGATGACTTATTTGACCAACTTTAGGGTGTCTCTTGTTTCTCAAAGATAGAGCTTCGATCTGGTTTCCATCAGTTGAAAGTAAGGGAATGTGACATTCCAAAGACAACCTTTAGGACTAGATATGACCATTTTGATTTCTTGGTCATGTCCTTTGGGTTGACGAATGCACCCACAGCCTTTATGGATTTGATGAATAAAGTGTTCAGACAGTATCTGGATATGTTTGTGATTGTATTTATCGATGATATTCTAGTGTATTCAAGAGATAAAGAGAAGCATGCAAATCACCTCAGGTTCATCCTTCAAACCCTTAAGGACCACTAGTTATATGCAAAATTCTCAAAATGTGAATTCTGGCTTAAGTCTATGACTTTCTTAGGCCATATTATCTCTGGTGATGGTATTCTAGTGGACAGTAAAAAGATTGAAGCATTTAAGAACTGGCTCAGACCAACCTCTCTAACTGACATAAGAAGTTTCTTAGGGTTGGCAGGCTACTACCGCCGATTTGTTGAGGGAATTTCTTCCTAATCTACACAATTGACAAAGTTGACTCAAAAAAGGTCAATTTTCAGTGGTCCGATGAATGTGAGAAAAGTTTTCAAGAATTAAAGACTAGACTGACTACTGTACTAGTTCTGACATTGCCCAATGGGACAGAGGATTTTGTGATCTATTATGATACTTCGAGAATTGGATTGGGATGTGTGTTGATGCAGAGAGAAAAGGTGATAGTCTATGCTTCTAGACAACTTAAGATTCATGAGAGGAATTATTCAACCCATGATCTTGAGTTGGCAGTAGTGGTGTTTGCACTTAAAATTTGGCTCTACTACTTGTATAGAGTACATGTGGATGTGTTCGCTGGCCACAAGAGCTTGCAGTATGTCTTCAGTCAGAAAGAGCTCAACCTGTGACAGAGAAGATGGTTGGAGTTGCTCAAGGAATACGATATGAGTATTCTCTACCATCCAGGTAAAGCTAATATTATTTCTGACATTCTTAGCAGATTGTCAATGGGTAGCACAACCCGTGTTAAGGAAGGGAAGAGAGCTAGCTAAAGAAGTGCATTGATTAACTCGATTGGGGGGTCCAACTTGAGGAGAATGATGAGGGAGGAGTTAATATTCAACATGGGTCTGCTTCATCTTTTGTGGCAGAGGTGAAGGAAAAGGAAGATCAAGATTCTGTCCTACTCCAATTGAAGGAGGTTGTCCATAAACAGAAGGTGATGGTCTTCTCCAAAAGGGGAGATAGGTTGTTGAGGTACAAGAGTAGATTGTGCGTCCCAAATATTGATGGTATACGAGATAGAATCATGGCTGAAGCTTACAACACTATATACTCCATCCATCCTGTCTCTACCAAGAAGTACCACGACTTGAGAGAAGTCTACTGGTAGAGTGGAATGAAGTCGGATATTGTTGAATTTGATTCTAACTACCCAAACTGTCAACAAGTGAAAGTTGAGCACCAAAGGCCATTAGATTAGCTCAGAACTTTCAGATTCCAGAATGGAAATAGGAGATGCTCAATATGACTTCATTATAGGTCTATCAAAGTCTCAAAAGCAATATGATTCGATATGGGTGATTGTGGATAGGATGACTAAACCGGCTCACTTCTTAGCAGCTATGACAACTAACACTGCGGAGAAGTAAGCCAAGATGTACATCCAAGAGATTATGAGGTGGCATGGGTTTCCCTTGTCCATCATCTCTAACAGAGAAGCTCAATTTGCCTCCCAATTTTGGAGATGGTTCCAAAAAGGATTGGGTACGAAAGTCAATTTGAGCACAGTCTTCTATCCACAGACAGATAATCAGGCAGAGCTTACAATTTAGATGTTAGAAGAGATGTTGAGGGCCTGTGTTCTTGATTTCAAGGGAAATTTGGATGATCACCTACTATTGATTGAGTTTGCCTATAACAATAGTTATCCTGTAAGCATTTAGATTGCTCCTTATGAAGCTTTATATGGGAGGGGATGTAGATTACCAAATGGGTGGTTCGAGGTTGGAGAAGCATAGTTAATTGGCCTGAACTTGTCCATCAATCAATAGAAAAGGTTAAGGTCATTAGAGAAAGATTGAAGACTGTGCAAAGTCACCAGAAATCCTACACCGATGTGAGGAGGAGAGATTTGGAGTTCGAGGTGAATGATTGAGTATATTTGAAAGTATCACCTATGAAAAGTGTCATGAGATTTGGGAAGAAGGGTAAATTGAGTCCATTTTATATTGGACCCTATCAAATTATGAATAGCATTGGGAAGGTTGCATATGACTTAGAGTTATCTTCTGAGTTAGAGAGTATCCATCCGGTATTCCACATATTGATGTTGAAGAAATATTTGAGAGATCCTAACTTGGTAATCCCTGTGAAGAGCATTGGAGTGAAGGATAGTTTGACCTAGGAAGAAATTTTGGTCCAAATCCTTGATCGTCAGATTCGCTGATTGAGAACCAAAGAGACAACCTCAATCAAAATCCTATGGAGGAATCAATTCGTTGAGGAGGCCACATGGGAAGCTAAGGAAGAAATGAATGCGAAATATCCACACCTATTCATGCTAAATGATGAGAATGCTAAAGGTAAATCCCTTACCCTTCATTAAGTTGATTTTCCTTTCTTGAGTTGATTGTCTATTCTTAAGATCGAATAGGATTAGTTAATGATTGAGATAGAATCGAAAGTTTGATTGATAGATGAGAATGATGGAATGGGTTCTGAGTCTATTTGTTCCTTGATATCAACCTTTACTCATCATTCAAGGATGAATGATCCCAAGGGGGAGATGATGCAATACTTTATAAAATTATCAAAATACCCCTAGAAAATAGATATGCACGTGACATGTCTTCCCATGTTCTATTTGCGAATTCGAGATCAGATATGCAATTAGCATGAAAAATTGAGTGGTAGATGGTCTCTTTCGAATTTTAGAGTCATCCGATCGAAAAATATTTTTTAATAATTAATTCCAAAATAGTGTTAGTGCGCACCATAGGCGGGATGCGCTAGGGACGCGAATCAACACTTACATTTTTAAAATTTTTTCAACAGGACTTGAAAACTCATTTGGAAACAAAGACACGCCCAATCCGCATCACGAACTGGCATTTTTGGGATGAACTTTTTCTTTTAAATTTGAGGAGCATTTTGGTCATTTTCTAGTCCTTCCTAAACTCAAAATACGATCAAATTAGGTCATTTTATGAGTAAAAAGGGTCCAGAACCTCATTGTAAGTCTTTTTCTAAACACTTGAAAGACTAGGACTTGAGAGAGAAGAAGAGGAAGGCTAGATTGAAGAATTCAAGGTGAATTCTTGATGGTTGACTGGAAAAGCTTTATCCTAGGTGTATAAGGCTAAACTAAAAGCATGAGATTATTCTCTCATGTGCGCCACAGATGGTCTTAGATGGGAGTGTAGGTTCTTGAGTCTACATGCATGATTATTGATTATTTTCTTGAAAATTTTATAATTTCTACATGTATAATCATATGTTCATGAACATCATAAATTGGCATTCTTGGACTGAATATTTTCATAAGATATTGCATAAAGACTGTGTGTTAACTTTTAAAAACATGCATGAAAGAAGATTGGGATTGAGTCTAGAGTTTTGATTGAGAATGTCGAATGTGATTGTGATTGATGTGAGAATGATGATAAGTTGATATAACTTTGTAGTCCCTTGAGTCTCCATAATTAACTTTAATGATTGTCCATTCGATTGTTCCCTAATGACTATTCTAAGCCTTGAGCTATTGATTGAGCTATTGATGGATGAGATGGCTAGAGTCTCTATGATACTGATTGAATGATAGTGCCTCCATGAGGCTGACTGAGATAGCTGGATTGGATAGATTTTTTTATGAGCATTGAGTCATGGGAGGAGTATCGAGCACTGAAAGAGTAAGAGTTAACCTAACTCAAACTCATCAAACTACGTAGCTAAACTTAGATGAGGATTAGGACCATTATATCACTTCAAGTTGAGGTTCCCTCTGATTAGAAGTCCCTAAAATCAATAGAGGACTTACAGATTGTTGACTCCATTTTGTCACGCTCCAAAGTCCCGTAGGGCGAATCGTCACCCGTTGCCGATAAGGCTCGGGAGAACCAACCTGTAACTATATGAGTTCTGTACATATTATAAGGGGTTTCTACGTTTGACATTCCTTTAAGCAGATAAACAGTGATAACAACCCAAAAGGAAATGCATATGACTAGGCCATTGGGGCCACGCTATCTAAAGTGCGAGAGATGACTTCACTATGCTTTACATAGTCTACAAAGCCTCTAAATAAAGAAAAATATCTAAAAAGGGTCGGGACAAGCCCTGCCTCAACAAAATTGTGCAATAAAAACATATAAGCTCTAGACATGTACAAAGCCCCGAAGCAACCTGGAGCTTGATGACAGTAACTGAATATGTTGTACTCCTACTGGGAGATCTACTAGCACCTGTACCTGCAGCATAAAATGCAGGTCCCCCATAAGAAACGTCAGTACGGGATAATGTACTGAGTATGTAAGGCAGGATATACTGTATATAGAGTAACAACTCAAATGAAACCATGCATATGTGGAAGATCAGG
>JAOTQJ010008212.1:0-18198 GCA_025642045.1 Solanum sejunctum
CTGGAAACAGCCGCTTTATGTTTTTAAACATAGGGGTTAGGCTGCGTACATCCGACCCCCCCTTACCCCGCAATGAGTGGGAGCCTTTTGAGGCACTGGGGTATGTTGTTGTTGTTGTTGTATTCGATAGGCAGTACGATCATATTTACAAGTCGTATATGCTTAATGGACTTCAACTTTAATTCTGGGTTTGACATTTACAAAACCTTTCTATGGGCCATATTTAGACTTACAACCCATATAAGGTTTCGTCTGATGACTTTTCAACTACTTCCCACTTTCTGAACCTTAGGGTACAAAACCTTATATACGACTGATACTTCATCCTTCGACTAATCTGCATGTTCGTAGATTCAACTTCATAAAATCTCTCCTTTATTGGATTTTGCTATGAAACCAACTCTAAAGCCCATGGAAACTTCCACAGCCCATAAAGGGTGTCATAGAGCAATAAAACTTCAACATCTATACACTTATCCCAAAATCATACCAAATCCTATAATCTTGAAAAAAAACACAAATGCACATCAAACCTGCTAACATCGCTTTGAGAACGCACAAATATTCAAGTTTTAAGCATCAAAAGTGCAATATTTTGACAACACATACACCTTCACTTGTTGGAAATTCAGATATTCATCATAAAACTTGCTATTTCCTTTTCACAACATTCCACCAATACACTTTCCTTATGTCCTTATACATTTTGACAGACCTAACAACCCGAAAAAGTGCCCAAAAATGTGCTTCAGAAGTGCCTGGAATCGTAATTTCCATATATCTCAAAATTCGTACGCAATATCAAAAATCTAACTTCATATTCTAGTTCAGGGGATAAAATTAAGTGAAGAACTGGTCTAGTCCCGATTTAAGAGCAAATGATTAGCAATTTAAACATTTCAAAAATGCAAATTTGAGTAAGGTTTGTACACCTCTGTGTATTTTGTGTCAAGTTTTGACTTCGGTCCAAGACTTTTATGTCCTAGGCCTAAGTGTGACCAAACATAAAAATACCTATACTTAGCCATTTTTCACCCTCATATTATTCTAAACATTCCCCAATACTGACTCAAACACTTATCGAATATTTCATCTCCCAAATTCAAGTCTTAAACTCATCCAAATTTCAAGGTTCTCATTCAAGCTACAAGTCTCCATCTCCAATATTCATCAAGTTAATCTCCAAAGCTAAGTTATGTGAGTTTCTTTCATGGGTTCCTTTCAACCATGATATGTAAGCTTTCTTTTACTATAATCTTACTCATGAGTCTTAGGTATTATGAAATTCCCTGCACACTATGTTAGGGTTGACTGTTTTACTATGTTTTAGGTTATGAATCTAAGATCTATTATGAGATTTGATGAAGGGTTTTGATGTATATTGCTTTAGGATGTTGCCAAGTATCTATTGATTGTTTTACATTAGATTTTACAGCATGATTTCACTCTTAAATTGCATGGGTTGTCATTAGCACTACACACTGGCCAAGTTTTTGGTAGAATGTCTAATCGTGGATTCTTGAGGAATTAAAGATTTGATGCAAATTTTATGAATTGAATGATTATATGATGATGAATGAAATATATGTATATAATAATAAAAGGAATGTATCTATATGATGTTGAAGGGAATATATGTATATGATATTATACCTATAGGGTTGGGGATGACCAAGCCATACTCGGGAGGTTATAGGCCCGGGTAACCTTGTTGAGGGGTTTGTACCTCAATTTCCTTGCTCGGGAGGTGGTAGGCCCATGCAACCTTGTTTGGGGGTTTGTACTCCATCAACCTTATTGGCGGGCTTGTACTTTTTCAACCTCATGAAGGGGTTTGTACCTCATGCGCCCCTCAAAGGAGGTGGTAGGTCTTGGATTGCACTAAGAATGGTCACTCCTTACACATGTGTTAAGTTCTATATTAGCATGATTTTCACTTCAACCATCATTCATACATGCCATCTTGCTATTATGCTATCTATTCAGTAATATTATGCATCATGACTATGACATCTATCTATTGTTGCATTGCAACCTACATACTTAGTATATTCAAACGTATTTACGCATTCTCTATGCCTACATGATGTCACCATGTACGAATTGGAGCACCGCTTGATCATCTTTCCCCTCTACAAGGCTAGTACAATTGTCTCAAGTTTGTTGGTGAGTCCTCTATTTCGGGGATGTTGCTTATGATCTCTTGCTATGTACTAAGACTATTGTTTTTTATTTTATGTATAGACTATGAGGGTGAGTCCAATCACTTTTCATGGTACTCACCCTTATCTATATAGTAGAGGTGTTGTTGGACATGCTGTGTATCTATATTATGATCCTTGACTCTATTGTTCTTGATGTCTATGATATGAAAGTTTTCCCTTAGCCTCGGTTGTCCCAATTTATTACCTCTTGACGTTTATTTTAATTGCTTTCGCGACCAAGGGTGTGTAATGATATGCTATGAGGCTTCTTTGGGGTTTCTTCGAGTTCCCCGTTCACTGTTATGTTAAGGCCCTAGGCTTAGGTTATGACAAAAATGGTATTAGAGCACCAGGTTGTTAGATCCTTGGATTCCATCTCACTATGCTGATTAGAGCTTTCTTCATAGTTTTGTTGTGAACCACAACTATGAGCTAGATGCTGTGAGGCGTTTTGGAAATATTTCCCATCTTCTTAATTTATGTCATGCTATAGAAGCTGAATTAAGGTTTTTTCCCCTAACAATTGTCCTTTGCTATACTAGATCACGCCTAACACGAAGGGGAGAAGAGTCCACCCACCCGAATAGCAACTCTCCAATAGAGAGTTTCGGGAGGCTCTCACTTGCTTGCATAAGTTGTGGCTAATCAAGCAAGCCAAGGGGAATTAGATAATTTAACTTTTCCCTAACAAACTTTTCTATCATATTATATATATATATACTAGATCGTCAAGGCCCATGCTCAGTATGGGTCCAACGTTGATCTACTTGTACACGAAAATATATTGGAGTAAATAGCAATAATTTTTAAGCAGTGACAATACTACCACATTACTCTGAACTTTTTATATTAGTAATTATATCATGCTAGAGTGATAATGCTGCTACATTGCTCTAAATCTATTCTTTTGGTAATGGATATGACTAACTTTCATTGCTAGTCGACAATACATTGTTGGTTGGCTTGTTCCAAGTGAGAGGCAATCATATCCTACATAATTTATAAAGAATAAGATAAAGAGGTTATACTTATTCAAGTAAAACTAATTTATATTGAACACCATAGAGGGGAGAAGTGGAATTATATCCAGTAATAAAGAATGTCACCTTTTTATAATGTGAAAGAATTTGACTTTATAACATTCTTTTGCGCTTGTTAAAATGATTTATAGCTACACAAATGTCTAAGGTTTGTTTTAGATTACAAATTTTAAAACTCTTTCTTTTGTAATCTTTTCACCAAAAGGTTAGAAAGAATAGTAAAATTATAGTTACATTCACAGACATACTTTGAACTGTATCTCCCTTTTAAAGTTGATCTTACTTTTGAACTTTACTTGACCATCACAATGGTTCCCTTCATGTTATCTCAATAATCAAAGGAGAAGCTCAATCAAAAATTAACTTTTAAATAGATGGCAATAAGGCTAAAATTTTTCACTATTAAATTAAAAATGGATCTAATTCGAGTACAATGAAGATAGCAGATTCATATAGCAAATTCTAACTAGTTAGAAATGAAGACATAGTTGATTGATTAAAACATTTCTTTAGTTTCTAAGCAAAATTTTTTAAAGCTATGAGTCTTTCATTGTTATGGTAAAATAATAGTCTTTAATAAAGAAGGAAGATAACAAAGATCGACTGTGATTTCAGTAACATAACAATTGCGGAAGTGCGACACACTTCAACTTATTAAATACATATTTCATGGAGCACCTTTCAATTTATTGTGAACTTTAATGAGTCATAAATCACGGCAAAACTCTAGTAAAGTGCAATCCAATAACTTTGAAATATTTAGCAAGTTATGAGAGTGCCACACACTACTACAATACACATTTTATATCATAAATATTATATGTAGCATTATAATATTTACAATAGAGAAAAGTATCTGATCCATTTAAATTACTTGGATCCATTGTTCTAGTAGTGTGAATATAATCCAAAAGTCTGAACTTGTTCGGAATTTTGTGTAACATCATAACCTTATCTTAATCTATAATAGCAGGGTGTACAATTGGAGTTATCCAACCTTCTACATTTCTCAAAAATTGTGGCATAGGAAGATAGTATGGTACCAAGAACAACATGTAAATATCAGTAATTGAACAAAGTTAAACAACATGGAGACAAATTACGTAAGACGTATTGTATCAAAGACCCAAAATTAGGAGATGAAAAGGCATTGAAAAGTATGGCATAAGACAATAGCATCAAAACAAACAAATTCACCTCAAAAGAAGGTTATAGAAAGGTAAAGGGCCGAAAATGTAATTATAGGGCTATGGTGAATCCACTTTGTTTAAGATCACCATTAATATTGACCACCATATTCCTCCAAACAGATCACTTAACATCAACTCCAATTGAGTTTGATGAAGAATTGGTTATGATATATGCTAGATTCTTCACAGATTAGTTGTTAGTATTACTAAAAATTAAGGAGGTAAGCATAACTCTAGGTTCCTATGCCATTTATTGTGGCAGTTGAACATTCAAATTTTAACTTTATCAGTGTTCATGGCTCAAATAATGAAGGTAGCTTAATAGTGAATTTTTTAGTTAAATAACATTGTACGCACAACGTACTAAGTTGAAAGTGGCTTGTCCATTACTCGGGCAATCTACAATGTCCAGGGACGCCAAGAAACTTGCACGTAATCTATCAATTTTTTTTGTACTTGTTAGTGTCACTGGCCTTCCATGTTGACTGAGGTTATGCAGATTAAAAGTCTAAAAAAAATAAAAAAAAATTCGATCATCCAAAAGACCAAAATAAGGAAGATACTTCCTGCTATTACAAAATGTGCAAAAATTGAAGGGCATAATAGTAAAAGTGGATGAGGAGATACAAAACACTTCCAAAGTTGCAGAACAATTCCAGAAAATCTATTTTAAACAATTATTGAGTTCAAATTCAGTGGATATGAGTCACTCTAAGAACATTGTCCATATGAAAAAATCTTAATAAGAATCTCTCAGTGGTGTTGTGTAGAAATGTTATTCACCAATTTCCAGATGACTACAGATGACAGAAAATCAATCACCCCAAATAAGCTGACAGTCTACTAGATGTTGATGTAACAATGTATATGTTCAATAAAATTCAGAGATAACACAATAGCAACCCAAATTGTAATAATTGTGCTAAAAAGCACTGAAGGTAAAATATAAATTAATATTTTTTGCTCGAGTAGTAAAAAGTGAAAATCTTAGATGATTGTTTATCTTGGAAGGGCCATTTACAAACTAACAGAAATTGCTAAACTTGAAGATTATGGTCAAAGGAGGTGTAATTTTCTTTAATAAAACTGAATAATGAAATATACTAGTGAATAAGCTGCTCACTGCTCAAATTCTAACATATATTTTTTTTAATTGGTTCCAATTACAAATGAGTTAGTAAAGTAGCAGGTAGCTATTTTTGCATGTATTGTATAAATTACCATTAAAGTAGCACAACCAATATTGTAACTATGGAAGAATTCAAGTGTTCTTCATCAGATCATAAGTAATAGCATAATTCATAGGTATATGTCATTTCATGCTTCCAAATGTACTGTAGAGTAATTGTTGCGTCAAAACCAATCAAAGATTGGTGCTCAATGATAGCTAGCTCCTGACTCTTAAATTTTTTTAAAGTCATATGTGAGGAAGTAGGAAGACTAATTTAGGCATGTAATTTAATACTATTATTTTAAAACTGTTGTCATATGCTTCTCATTAGAGTTACACTCTTCATGCTTTCTTCTTTTACTTGTAGTATGACTTTTCTCATTAGAATTTTGTGGTATGCTCATTAGTTCATCTTGGACTAAGCAATACATTTTCAATAGTGAATAAATTAATTGCAAAAAATGAACTCCACTGATTATGATTATACATTTTCATTTTCGTAATATGTTAGGGTCGTACCTTGTGGTTATAGACTACTTCCAACATTTCTGTTACTTTCTAACATACAATTGATTTTTTGAATATTAGCCAGTTGTATCCCGAGTAAGTTTTCGTATTTTAGGAGTTTTAAATACTTACAATTATTGGTACTATTGATTTGTTGTCAAGATACAACACATTTGATGCCTAAAACAAGAAATTTTGTGAGTTTTTTATGCGACTTTTTATGATTTTTATGTGTTTTTGTGTTATTCTTGCAGAAAAGTTAGGTTGACATGATTTTGAAGAAAAGTTGAAGAATTTGCTAAATCATAGGACATACGAGCTCACCTATGAGTCGTAGCCCAAACTGTTAGTCGTAGGGTGTGTCGTAGGAAGAAATAGAGATGAAAAATTAAAAATCTGCTAAGTAGAGGTCACCCCTATGGTTATGACTCATATAGGTGAATTCATAGCAAGAATCAGAGAGCCAAAATGTTAAACCAAAAATTGAAGGCCTAGACTACGAGAGGAGCATATGATTCGTAGCCCAAGTAACTACTCATACCAATGGGTCGTACCAATTGAGTCCAAGATGCCAAGAACCTGATATGAGACCTCGACTATGACTCATCGATCACCCTACAAGTCGTACTTGCAAGATGTACTAGCTGTCAACTATCTTTTCTGTGTTATTTGTAAGGTTTGTATGTAAACACTATAAATACATTAAGTTAGGGTTTTATTAGGAGATTCCATATTTTAGAAGATAGGACTTGCCTTTGAATATTCTCTCAAGAATATTTTAAGATTTTAGATTAGTTCATTATTCTCTCTTAGAAAATTCATTTTGGGGATTGCAAATTTTGCTTTGTACCCATTGTTAATCAATCAAGCTTGTGGGTTTGCAACTTGTGGTTCCTACACTTTTAAGTGTTTTTACTAAAACTTTCATTTATGTCTTCTATGTGTATTTTTACTTGTTTTTCCTTAGCCATGAGTAGCTAAGCACCTACAACTTGGGATTGTGAGAATCATTGGTAGTTGACTTGAAATAACCTAGGTTTATCGCATTTTTACGATTGGGGTTTGCATGTATTGTCTATTTCCCTTATTATAATTGTCGTCAGGTGGTGGCTAACACCAAACCTCGCCTAGTATCACTAGTCTGACCAAGGTAGTGATGAATAGAAAAAGGAATATAGATGACAGGATTCAATTGATATGTTCTCATCTAATCAACCAAACTTGATCAAGGGGAGGTTGACTGGGACAATTGGTAACGGTTAGTTGGCACGCCATGGTGGGGCGACCAAGCGCCATGATAAAATTCAACCTTCACCTTCACAAGAGGGATGGAAGAACTTGAGTTACCCTCCTGCATGCGAATTTCCAATTGTAGTTATGTTACCTAGGGTAATTGAGTCAACGAACTATGGTGAACACAATTCCCAAATTATCCCCAAAATTGAGTGTTTTCTTGCATCATAGTTTATTGTTTATTTTACTTTATTTTGAATTACAAACACCCCCTCCCCCCTTTCCATTTAGAGATTTTAGTTATATATTCTTGAAATGATTAACAGTGGTTTTTTATAGTCAAGCCCCGTATTCCCTGTGGATTCGACACTAACCTTCAATTAGGTTAATTGCTGACAGCGAACGCTTTCTTATTGGAGCATGAACATCATCAAAAATTATGGCACCGTTGCCAAAAAATACGGCTAGGTTTTGACTTGAATTCACTATTAGTTAGTTCTAGTGTTGATTTCTAGAGTCTCTGCATTTTACTTTTGTTTTTGTTTTTGTTAGATGATTTTACGTACAAGTTGGCTGGCACTATGGCTGAACAAAAGTTCTATATTGCAAATGACTTTTTCTGGAAACCTTATAGCGGTGAGCCCTATTTTATGGGCAAGAGTCTGAAGACCCCCAAATTCACTTGCAAAATTTAACTCAAATGTTGAGGGGGGTTCTTGGAACAAGATATCCTGCTTAGGACGCCATGACTCTTCAGGTTTTCGCCATGACTCTCTGGAGTGAAGCTGCGGAACGATGGTTATTTCTCTTATCTGATGTTTGTTCTAACTAGGGGGAGGTACAGAGAGCCTTCCTCGTGAACTTCTATAGAGAGTCCAACAAGTAAAAGCTACAGAACAACATATGCCATTTCAAAAGTGTGCTAGGAGAACCTTCTTTAGTAGCTTGGGAAAGTTACAAGTAGTACTTGGCAATGAATCAAAACCATGGCCTAACTGATGATGAATTGGAGACTAGTTTTTATCTAGCACTAACCTCCGAGCAACAAGGAATGCTGATGCATTATTTAGAGGGGACTGTTGGGAGTTCCTAAGATGACCAGTTAATGAGATAATCGAGCATATGGACAAGCTAGCTGCAGTTATCCAAATCTACCAACCCTTCCAAGCACAGGCTGGACCATCCACTAATGCATTGAAGGGATCCCCAGGTAAATCCAAAAGTGAGAATGTGTCAAATTTACCTAGGTTACTGCACCATTGTTGCATCACTGATAAGTTGACAAGAATTGAGCATATGCTTGAACAAGTCCTGACCAAGGTCAATGAGCAAGATGATATTGTTCGGGAGATAAAGTTTGATTTTCTCAAAAGTAACTATAAAATGGAATAACAAACCCTGTCAATGTAAAGGCTCAGAAATGGAATGAAGTATCTTGCTGAGAAACTAGAGGTAGTACAGAAAGGGTAAAGGAGGAATAGCAGGAGCAGCTATGGAACTCGTGGAGAAGTCTAATTATCCATGATGACAAAGTCGAGCCACGACATTAAACAAGGTTCTTCTTGGGATGCAACCCAAGTATCCTTTATAATTTTGACTAGTTTTAAGTTTATTTTGGTTGATTGAATTTTTAGATAGTGGTTTGATGTTTATTTTCAGCGTTAAGACATTGGATCAGTTATATTATTTTGGGTAATGGAATATTTTGAGGTTTGGTTTGCAAGCATAAATCAAGAGTTGAAGATTTGAAGAAAATTGCATTTGGAGCAGCCTCTACGATCAAGCCTATAGTCATAGTGCACACTATAACTCATAATCATGCCTTGTAGAGGGAAATAGTAAGAGTTTAAAGTTGGCACACAAACTATGAGCCAACCTTACGATTTGTAGGGTCCCTTACAAATCGTAAGTTGGGTTCGTATTGCCCAGGTATGAATTCTAATTTTTCTAAGTGTTAAAGTTGCCTACAAGACCAATACCTATGAGTCGTAGGAATCCCTACGACTTGTAGTTGGGGTTTCGTAGCCCAAGAATGCAGAATTTTTAAAGTCAGCCCAATTTGACATAAACGGGGTCAAAATGAATTTTTACCCCTAAAGCCCTATTTTCTTGACCTAATCTGCACAAATTGTTCCCAAATTAATCCCCTCACTATTTTGATCAATTTTTTCGGTGATCCACATCATATTCCGACCATTTTTTTGGCAAGCACTACAAGTAGTGTTTCAGCTCCTCTCTTTTGTCTCACTTTGTCCAAATATCATTTGTCTTCTCTCAAGGTATATTCTTGGCTAAATGTTGCACATAAATTTTATTATTTTTCTTGAATCGTTTGATGATTGTGTGCATAGTGATGATAGTGCATATACGTTTGAGTGAATGTTTGTCTAAATGTAAGAACTAGGGTTGCCAATTAAATTCCCTGTTGTTATTCTAAAATTGTTAAAGTACTCTTGTTAGACTATGTAATGATAGAAAGTTTGCCATATCTAATTGTTGATCATGTTGAGTAGTGGTTATATAATATCTGGTTACCACAGGGTCCATGGCAAGGTTGAATAGTGGTGTAAGTGTGTGTTTGAAAATGATCAATTGAGATGCCCTTGTGTAGGTTTGTTTTGAACTCTATTATAACTCCCACGTTTCTGCGTTGATATTGATTGTTATGAATTTAGGGATCGATTGCTCTTGGGTATTTCTTGATTGTGATTGGGAAATATTATTTAATTGGTGGTTGGCCTAAATAGATCTTTGTGAGATGAGTTTAGATTTAGGTTATCATATTTAGGTCTTGGGTATGTTTTGGTGCTTACTCTATGCGTAAAAGCTTGCTTGAATGCTGTGTAATTGGGTTAAATGAAATGTGGTTCCTGTGGCAATGTTGAGGGCACAACTAGTACCTGTTGCTTTTCTGCTATAAGGGCTCCCTACAATTGGTAATGTTCACTATGAGACATAATAGTGAACTCGTGAGCACGCTATATTTTTAATTTAAACACTAGAAATTATTACGAGCCAGACTATGACTTGTAGGTCCTCCTACGAGTCGTACCTGTGACTTGTACCTGGGTTCAGTGTTATAATGTTTTAGAAATTTTTGGCCCATGATGCCATAGTACGACTAATAGGTCACCCTATGAGTCGTACCTGTGCCTCGTACCTACAGACTTGCAACTGATTCAGTTCACTATGTTTATGTTTTCTTGTATTTATTTTGTTACTCCTTGTTTATTTTTCTTTATGGTTTCAATCTATTTCAAACACTATAGTTCTCACATTATATTTGTGGGTTGATTCTTTAGGTGATATCGCTCCAAAAGCTAGAAAAGAGGCTACTAAAGCTCAAAGGAGACAATTGAGGGATGACCCCTCTGATGATGAAACATCTAAGGGCTCTGTGGAAGTTCACAAAGTCTAGATAGATTCTGAACCAAATGTGACTCAGACTCGAACCCCTACTGCACAAATACCAATAGAAGTTACTAGTCCGTCTCAGTCTAAAGAGAAGGGCAATGAAGACAGGTCGGATGATAGTCAATTACTTTCAGAATTGGAGTCCATTGAGATATCTCATAACCAACATGAGGAAACTAGTTCTCAACCTCTGGCGAATCCTACTACTATTGTCACTTTCACGGATCCCAAAAATACTAGATGGTGTGTTCCAGGCATTTAGGAAATATATGACAAAGGTTTATTACCAAATAGTCGAAGAAGGCCAGTTCAATAATTTCATGAGGAATCGAGACTCAATGATTCTGGATTGAGTAGAGTACCTGACCTAGAGACAGAGATTAACCGTCACGGACCTGCATGGCTGTCACAAAAGTTGGGCAAGTATGACCCATATCTAGTCCGATAATTTTATGCTGCCTATTATAGTACTATTCGCCAAGATCTGCCTCGAGGGAAGAATCCCATAGAACAGCCAAGGTTGCGAGAAGTTCTAGTGCGGGATGGAGTTGTTGATATTTCAGAGGAGACTATTAGGAGGGTTTAGTTCGGGCCAAACTATATAATACCTCATTCCACCACAGAGTATGATGCTAAAATTGCTAAGATGAGGAAAGTGGTGAGCGAGAAGAATGTGGATATGAATATAGAGTTGCTCAGGTGGATAGCCAGCCAGATATGCGAGGAGGGTGTGAAACCTATGTAGGTCACAAACCATACTGCTTAGATCGTGAAATCCTACTTCTCATTCAGAGCCAAGTTTTGCTAGTCTATTATTTGTTGGGGAATCAGGCCCACATTTACAGATAATGTGATCATCCTGGAGAGGGTTGTATTACCATCTAGCATTCTAGCTGGTTACGATTTAATTGGGCACTAGTCATGGCCGAATAGATCCATGAGTCAGTGATTCATACTCAAACAGCATTACCTTTTTCCATCTTAATACATCAATTGTGTAATGAGGCAGAGGTGCATGTTTCTCTACACTTAGATCTACATGTAGAGGCCCTGCACACCATGGATCCCAGCCTGATAAAGGTGGATGAGAACTCAATGGCCCTACAGAGTGTAATTTCCCTTTTGATCCCAGATCCATCCCCAGTAGAACCTCCGACTTAGAGTATACCTCCAACTGCTAGCGGCACTACTTCAGTTGCTACAGATCCTATGCTAGCTGTGGAGATTGAGTCTACACCATTCTCAAGTACTCCAGCACCAGCAGCAGCTACATTACAGGTTGATTCTCTTACGTCTAATGTTGTTTTTTTGGCATTATTACGCAGGGTGCCTACGATAGAGTCTGACTTCAAGCTCTATCTGCAAGGGTCAGACCTTGAGTTAACCAGACCATACGGGACTCAGAGGAGAGAATAAAGGCATTCGACCGCAATCTAAAACATGAGAGAGTTAGAGTAGTGGATGCCCGAGTAGATGCCTTTGAGGCGAGAGACCAGCGGAGACTTGAGGGAGCTCGAACTACTAACACAAATGCAGTGAGTGAGGAGTTGGCCAAGTTTAAGATCGACTTATTGTAGATATTAGCAGCCCCAATTGCAATTCTAGAGGTAGCACCGGCTGGTGATGAGACATTTAATTGGCTAGGCGACCATCCTAATGTCCAAGGGAAGAGTCCCCTTGAGCATGATGATGATGATCCAGAGCTGTCTTATAAGAGGACGAGACCAGAAGAGGAGCCCATACCCTAGGAGGTGGTGCAGGAGTCGCTATTGTTGGCAGCTATTTAGAGAGATTGGACACAGCACACCCCACATGGAGAGGGTAGCTCAGGTATTACTTCTGAGGAGATAGAGCCTCAGGACCCCACAGACCAGCCAGAGACTGGTACTTGATGCACCATGTTGTTTGACTTCTTTTAACCCCAGTTCTTATTTTATCATTTTGGATACTTTGTTTTATTTTTAGACAATCTTTTTGTTATGTTGGTTTTTGGATATGTTTAAATATTTTTATGATTGGATGTAGTTTTTATTTATATTGTGGATGTTAGTTTTTGGTTTTTAACGTATGTGTGTGTATATATATATATATTCCTATGTTATTGTGTTTGTTTTTCTTTCCTATCTTTACTTTGAGGACAAAGTATCTTATTTTTGGTGGGCTGTGGGAAATTATGGATTAAGGTGAATTCTGAGTAACCTTGAGTCCGTAACTTCCCCTATTTTTGATCTTAAGGTTTTCTTGCCATGATTCTTTTTCCTTCTGGATCTTTACTTTTCTGTTGAATCGGCATGTATAGGTACTATAGATAATGTGTAAATTCATAGTACTGTTATCTATTGGCGTATACATAATCCTTAGATGTGTTTTAAAGTTTTGATGAAAAATTGGGTACCCTCAAAATTTTTTAGATTGTGGTTGTTAATGCATTCATACATTTTTTAGTATCAGGTAATGTTTGTTTTGATATTGTGAAGGTAAGTTGAGGCTGAAAGCATGAACTATAAGTCTATACTTGATTGTGGATGCAATGTCATGTGTGTTGTGAGCTTATTTTGTTGCATTCATGCATCTTGTATGGATTTAGAACTTGCCTTAGTACTCTAAAATTGGTTTGGTGATGTGGTTGATATGGAAATGATCTTAGGCCTTTGTTCTTTGACTGAACCCACTTTTAGCCTATCCCGCCAAATGAGTGAATGAATCCCTTATTCCAAATTTTTGAGCTTCTCATATACTCATTCTTTCTTGACACCTTGCTAGCTTAACCTTGTTTGATGAAATACCTTGAAATTGGCCCTGGTCTATCCTTGGACATGTGAACCTTAATTGAGGCTAAAAGCCAAAATTGAGGGTGGCTACAAGTTGTGGCCCTGGTGTGAGGAATAGATGTTGTGTACTTCACCTTAGGCTAAAGCCTAAGTTGAAAAAGAAAAAGCATGAGCCGAGTGAAGAAAACGAAAAGAAAAATGCCTTGAATTGAGAAAAAGTGGCAAGAATTGAGTTCAGAAATAAGGCACAACTGAAAATAAAAAGAAAGCACTCAAGAAAAGTTTGAAACCGAAGAATAAGGGTGGATTTAATAAAAAGAGTTGGGTTATGAAAGCAAAAAGTGTTGGTAAACATGGTTCAAGGATAGCTTTTAGACACTACTTGCCTAAAATGCCATATCAAAGCCCCAGAACCTATGTTACAAGCCCATAAGTCCTAAAATGATCCAAATCCACTTTATCACCAAGCCAGAAGATGAGTATAGAGGCAAGCTTATGGTGTTAGTCAGTATGCATGAATTTCAATTGTGAAAGTGAGAATGCTTCCTCACTCCCTGAATGCTAAATGCTTTTTGAATGAGTATAAGGGACTTCTTTCTAGTGAGGACATTTGCACTACTTGAGTAGCATATGACTATATCAGTGATTGTGAATCGTTGATACTCCTTAACTTGCCATAGTTGGATTGTCAGGTATCTCATTATGTTCTGATTTTGATTAATAACCTTGCAAACCTATTTTGCAAATAGTAGTTAGGTACCTGAATCAAAAGAGTTGTTGTATATGCCATTAGTGTAGCTACTATGTATTTCTCATTGTCTTCTTAGATTGAGTCATCACTTGAGGACAAACAACAATCCTATGTTGAGGGTGTTGATGTGTTGTTAAGATACAACATATTTGATGCCCAAAACAAGGGATTTTGTGAGTTCTTAATGCGACTTTTTATGGTTTTTATGTTGCTCTTGCAGAAAAGTTAGGTTGGCATAATTTTGAAGAAAAGTTACAAATTTTGCTGAATCATAGGACATACAAGCTCACCTACGAGTCATAGCCCAAGCTACGAGTCGTAGGGTGTGTCATGGCAAGAAATATAGACCAAAAATAAAAAATCTACTAAATGGACATAACCCTACAAGGTCACCCTACGAGTCATTTGTCTCATTATGACTCATATAGGTGGACTCGTAGCAAGAATCAGAGAGCCAAAATTTTGGACTAAAAAGCTAAAGGCCAAGACTATGAGAGGAGCATACGAGTCATAGCCCAAGCAATAACTTATACAGTGGGTCGTACCAGTTGAGTCTAAGATGCCAAGAACCTGATATGAGACCCCAACTATGACTCATCAGTCACCCTACGAGTCGTACCTGCAAGACTTACCAGCTTCCAACTATCTTTTCTGTGTTATTTTTAGGGTTTATATATAAACACTATAAATACATTAAGTTAGGATTTTATTAGGAGATTCCAGATTTTAGAAGATAGGACTTGCCTTTGAATATTCTCTCATGAATATTTCAGGGTTTTATATTAATTTTTATTATTCTCTCTTGAAAATCCATTTTCGGGATTGCAAATCTTGCTTTGTACTCATTGTTGATCAATCAAGCTTGTGGGTTTGCAACTTGTGGTGCCTACACTCTTCAGTGTTTTTGGTAAACCTTTCATTTATATCTTATATGTGCATTTTTTCTTGTTTTGCCTAAGTCATGAGTAGCTAAGCACCCACAACTTGGGATTGTGGTAGTTGACTTGAAATAACCTAGGTTTATCGCATTTTTACGATTGGAGTTTGCATGTATTGTCTATTTCCTTTCATTATGATTGTTATTTGGTGGTGGTCAACACCAAACTCCGCCTACTATCACTAGCCCGACCAAAGTAGTGATGAATAGGAAAAGGAAAGTAGATGACATGATTGAATTGATGTGTTCTCGTCTAATCAGCTAAACTTGACCAAGGGAAAGTTAACTGGGATAATTGATAATGGTTAGTTGGCACGCCATGGTGAAATTCGACCTTCACCTTGAAAAGAGGGCTGGAAGAACCGAAGTTACCATCCTTCATGCAAATTTTCAATTGTAGTTATGTTACCTAGGGTAATTGAGTCAACGAACCATCATAAACTCAATTCCCAAGTTATCTCCAAAATTGTGTGTTTTCTCACATTATAGTTTAGTGTTTATTTTACTTTGCTTTTGAATCACAAACCCTCCCCCTCCCCCTATTTAGAGATTTTAATTATTTATACTTGAAATAATTAGTAGTTATTTCTTGCAGTCAAGCCCCGTATTCTTTATGAATTCGACCCTAACCTTCGGTTAGGTTAATTGTTGATAATGACTGCTTTCTTATTGGAGCGTGAACATCATCAGCTACACTGTTCTTTTTTGAAGTTGTTGTTGCAACTTTATGAAAATTTATGTGATTCTTCTTAGTGATATAACATGATCATGAATTTGGACAATTCATCCATGGAGAGCGAGTTGGAGCATATAATCAGGTCATAAGGCGTAGCCAATAGACAAGAAGTGAATATTTCTTTACTATCTCTTATTGATCCCAAAGGATGGAGGTGGTTGGATTAGTCGAAATATAGTTGTTGGTTCATGAATGTAAGATGTCCCTGCTTTTTAAAGAGAAGAAGGGGTAGAGAAAGTTTCTCGATATAATGTTCGAATACTAGGTGCTCATGTTTACTCCAGTCCATCACCTTGCAAGAAAATGTACATCAACCACTTTTCTTACCTAAACAACAAAGTGTTTTTTCTTCACATGCACAATGTCATTTTTATGAATAAGTTGGAGACTTCAAAATTTTGTTTCTTTAAGCTATAAATTTCTCTTGTTATCTTAGACTTAGAAAGCACTGCTATCTTCTCCCACCTTGTCTAATTTTGATTAAATTTTATTTAAGTTGGGGATGAATTGATAGGGAAAAAAAAGAAATATTTCTAGAAACATCTTTCTATTATTTTATTTAATAGATTTTAAATTTTTTAAAAATAATTATTTTAATTTGTTGAAAAATTGAAGAAGCTAGATAATTAATTTATATTGTGAAAGGCCAAAACTGAGTGTCAACAAGGAGTACTCCCTCTTTCCCTTGTTACTAACCACATTCTGATTCTCTAGAGTGAAAATGCATAAAGTAATTAATATTAATATGCATTTTTAAAATTATCTAAACTTTGACCAATATTTTAAGTTGCCTCTAACTCAAAAGTAAAATTAAGGCAGTCTTGATTTGTAGAAAGTAAACCTAATGAAAATTGTAAAAAAATTAAAATTTAATACCAAATAGCATGTCTCCTCTATATAAGCTAATATTTTCTTTATACTTTTCTCACAATTGCAATTAGAAATACAATTTAGTGAATTACAAAAAATGGCCACTTCTTTGCATTTTCTCCCTTGTCCTCTCCTTTACTTTTTATTTCTCTCAACTATATGTTTCCCTAGCAGAATACTTTTGGAAGATACATAATTGCCCCTTCTCCTAGTGATGAGGAAACTTCAACCCCAATTTTTGGAGAAATTACTAGCTCACTATCTCTCCAAGATTCACTTGTAGATGCACCGATTAGTCCACTAACTTCTGAAGAAACTATTATGTCATTCTTTCCTAATGAACATAAACATCCTCATCCTCATCCTCATCATCCTTATTATCACCACCAACCTCATTATCACCACCATCACCCCCACCTCCACCACCAACATCATCAAGGTCACCATCACCATGGTAATGAAAGACACCATCACCATCAACATAATCATGAAGGTCATCATCACTATTACCATCACCATGATCATGAATGCCATCATCACCATCACCATCACCATGGTCATGAAAGGCACTATCATTAACACGATCAACGAACACCAACTCCTTCTCCCGAAATTTAAATGATGCTTCTGAATTTCTAGATGATTATTTTTCTTTCTTAAAATTATAATAATTTAAATATGTTCTACCAAGGTTCCTATTTTTATTTGATCAAATTCTAGGAAGAATGATTTGTTATTGATTCAACTTTCTTCGATCATGGCTATTGCCTATTGCCTATTGAAATATTATAATCATTATTGAATTTCTTAAATAAGGCCTTATTATTCTACATATTTTTTGGACTATGAACTTAACTTAGATCGGTTAAATTTAACTTACAGAATTATTGGTAATAGGGTTGCTACAGTAATTTTCCCCATAATTGCATTTTTTTGGCTTCTCGATAAATTGTCGCTTCTAGGATGTTATATTGAGGCCCCTAAGTATCGTGGTACATTTGGTTTGGTGAAAAAATGCCTAGAAACTAAAACGCGAAGGTTTAGACATTTTGAGGGCTATATGGCTATATTCCATTTTACTATTTTTGGGGGTTAAGAGAAGCCTTGGGGGTGTTGTGGAAGTGATAAATAGCATGTTTATCACGCGAAAAGGGTTGGTGATAGGTCATACTCTATATTTGGAATTAAGTGTCGAATTATGCGAAATATGGGCGTTTTAGAGCTCGGTTGATTTTTGAGTGTTCTAATGCCTTCTTTTGCTTTGTAATTGCCCTTACAAGATGATTTAATAGAGATGAAATCATGGTTTGAGCGGGCTGCCCTGTTTTGATTAATTTGTGTATAAATTTGTGTAATGTTGTTATGTATTGGCAA
>JAOTQJ010008223.1:0-18197 GCA_025642045.1 Solanum sejunctum
TCCAAAGAAATATAAATAATTGAAATTGTTCCTAAAATTATTATAACAATTTCAAGAAATAGCTCCAAAACTTTTATCATATGAGTAACTGGACTTTACTTTTTTTAACCATTGTAGTGTTTACAAGCAGAAATGGATTATTATTACTTTTGGTCAATGTGATGATAAACAAATGAAGTTATTTTTTTTGTATGCAATTAACATTAGATAATATGTGCACTACACGTGTCAAAAAACTAGTTAAATAAAAACACTAGAAGTGAAGATCTGAACCAATTTACAAGGCGAATCGTAAAAATAGACCCACATCAATTGCACAAAATTTTAAAACACAAAAACTCTTAAAATAGTGTGATATTGTTTGCTTTCGGTAAAATGTACACAGTTTCCTCCTAAAAATCTCACGATATTAAGAGTATAACATCGTTTTATACATACCTTCCATTTCTTATCAACATCTAATATGACACTTTGTCCATAACATAGAGGTACTATGTCATAGTTATCTCCAACACAATACTCAGCATAGTTTCATTAGACAATCATGGATTTATCCAAACAACACTTTTACTTATCCCTATTTGTTGTTAAATTTGAATTTTCCAACAAACACGGGGTGAAATGCTTACATGTGTATACTGAGAGAAGAAGTTGGAAAAAAAGATGAAGAAACTTCTATACAGTCTTTCGTAACACAAAACATAGAACAGCTAACCTTAAGTTCAGGAAAAAAAATCTGTAGTTCCTTTTATACAGTCTTTCATCAAAAGATAGAAGAAACATAAGGAAACCATGGAACAAAATGCCCAACCAGCATATCATGAGAAAGAGACTATGATCTCAGAAATAGGAATATTTCGGTACATAACTCAAAAAATCTAGTACCCAACAGGGCCTCATGGTCTCAGAATGAATTCACAACTACACGCTACAGGGGCAGCCTCATGTGATGACACTATACCAGGGATCAAACAGTCTCACAAAAAGCCAAGGAAAGAAAATAGGTCACAACTTCATTTAAGAATAAATTGAAGAAACAAAATCGAACTGCTTGAATATAGATGATGTTTATCGTGATCAACTACTGTTCAGATTAATTGATTCCCTAGCTGCTCTATAATTTCAAAAATTCGTGGCGAAGAAAAGGATTCAGCAAGACATTTATGTGGCACCCTTCCTCTTTAGTCCATCCTAGAAAGAATGTCACCTTACTATAATTAGAAAAATTTTATCTTTAAAATTCTCCTTTTCTCCTTGATGAAATGATTTGCAACTACATAATTTTCTTAAAATTATTTTAGATCACAAGTTTCAAAAGTCATTCTTTTATTCTTTAACATCGAGTTAAATTAGATGGTTCCACATAAAATGGGACGAAGGAAGTAAAGTAATGTGTTGGATTGAAGGTTAAAAATCATGTTATTAGACCATCTAAATGTCACATCCCAAAATACCCCCTAGATGTGACTGGTACCCATTATTATCATCTGTTGGGAGAAGCAACCATTCATACACGTATCCAAATTATATAAGCAGTGAAATGCAGTATGTGCAACTCCAAAATTTATCAATACTCATAATAGCATAGTAACTATCAAACTAAAATAGCATATCAATTTATAAAAGGAAAATGCCACTTATCAAAAATATCTCTCGTACAAATCCCAATGAGATCGTGGAGCATCTAATAGATTGATATGAGTTTAATGGTCAAATGAAAATCCAATAAAAATAAAATATATGCTATACTAGATAGAGCTGAAATAGTAGCCTCCACGAACAATGCAAAGGCTCACCTCAACAACAGAGTCCATGGGAACAATCTTATCAACCACAAGTCTCACCCTCCGCAATAGTATTTGCATAGACATGCAAGTAAGGAGTGAGCTGTATATCAATATAACTTAGTAAGATCCTCGACTCGTTACTTTATTACCGCTGGAATAAGAGTTATAAAATATAGGACAACGAATATACATAAATAATATACACAAGAATATACTTCATAATAATAGTTCAATAAGTTCAACAAAATGTCCAAAAAGATCACCACATGTCTCAATTCAATCTACACTCAAAACTTGTCATAAACAGCAGTGAAGGAGATCAATCCATCACCTTAACAAGTCCATTGCAATAGGTATAATACTCTAAAAGTATACTATGGTAGCGTATAGAAAACTCCTAACACATTACGACAGCATGAGTATGCCCCTAATATATTAAGGCAGCTATGTTTGCCCTTAGTAACCACATCATAGTAATAAAGAAAGGTATCCAGTATCACACCATTTATAACTTATAAAAATATTCGATTTTTTTCTCAAAAATATAGGGCTGATTAAAGAACATCAACTCTGTCAAGCACATGCTTGTCCAACATATACACTAGATAGAGAAAAATATATTTTTTTCAAAGCTTATTTGAAAAGCAAGCTCTAAAGCTTAAAGTCTCACTTACATTATTAATGATAATTTCCACAACCTTGTACACATAGAATACCCACCAAAACAGCCCCTACTTGCCTCAATCTATGAAATAATATTGATTATTGTTGTCAATTATGTTGGCCAAAATCAAGTCTCAATATCCCTAGCCTTCAAGTTTAGGGTTAAACCCTAATACCCAATACCTTAGACTATAAATTAAGAGTAAAGATATTCTTAACCTCACTGTAAAAACTTAATTGGTGAAAATTTTGGTAAATATGCTTTCAACTAACAAGAGCACACAACAATAAGAAAATACCTATACTTTATCACCCAAAATAGTGGTACAAAGATCAAGTTAATTCTATGTATGAATTTCCCCGAATAGCGTTGATGAGTTGCATGCTTTCTTCCAAAAGAAAGGAATGAAAATCTGCCCTAATTTTTTCTTTCTTTGTTGTAGCGATAGAGTGAAGAAAAAAATAATCTAGTTGCTTCTCTTATAATTATTATATTTTTATTTTGTTTATAATACTTTTAGTAAAAAATATTAGTGGTTAAAATTACCAATTAATCCTTCATTCACAATAATAAGTGTAGTATATTTTCCCCAACTTAAAATAATGTTCATTCTCGAACGAGTATAAAATCATAGCTAAAGTGTCAAATAAGTGAGGATATCTCTCTCGCATGTCCGCCTCGGACTCCCAAGTAGCCTCTTTGGTTGGATTATAATGCCATAACACTTTCATTGAAACTATATTCTCCAACCTCAATTGTCGTACTTTCCTATTTAGAATAGACATAGACCCTCCTCAGACATTGAATTCTCATGAAGCTCCATATTTTCTAGATTAACCTTATGTCTATAATCACAAACATACCATCAAAGCATGGGCACATGAAATACAGGATGTACAGAGGGCAATCTCAGAGGTAAAGCAAGTCGGTATGCCACAAATCCAATCTGATCTAAAATATCATAAGGACCAATAATATATCTAGGACATAACTTACCTTTCTGACCAAATCTCATAAATCCCTTCACAAGAGAAACTTTTGAAAAGACCTTTTTCGCCTTTCTTGAACTCCACGTCACAGACTTTCTTATTTGTATAAGATTTCTACCTAAATTGTGCTATTTGAAGCCATTCATGTATCACTGCAACTTTCTCTAAGGCCTACTAAACCAAATCTAGACCTAGTAATTGTGCTTCACCAGGTTCAAACCATCCAATTGGAGATTGGCATCTGCGACCATACAGGGCCTCATATAGTGCCATCTATATACTTGACTGGTAACATTTATTATAATCAAATTCTGGAAATGCCAATTGATCGTCCCAATGTCCACTAAAATAAGTCACATAAGATCTAAGCATGTCCTTCAAGATATAAATAACCCGCTCAGTTTGTCTGTTAGTTTGGGCATGAAAGATTATACTCAACCAACTTGTGATCCCAATGACCTTTGAAAAGACTTCCAAAACTCAGCAATGAACTGTACACCTCAATCTAATATTATTCAAATAGGCACTCCATTAAGCCAAACTATCTCTCAAAGGTAAATATCTGCTAACTACTTTGCAGTATAAATAAATCAAACTGGTATGAAATGGGAAGATTTTGTAAGTCTGTCCACAATCACCCTAACTGAGTCGTGCTTCTTGAATGTATTCGGCAACCCAATAACAAAGTCCACGGTAACCATTTCCCACTTCAACTTTGGGATAGTCAGGTTTTGGCATTTACTCCACTAGGTTTCTGATGTCCATATTTGATAGGTTGGTGATTTAAGAAACTAGTCACATGCTTCAAAATATCAGCCTTCATACCTTTCCTCTAATACAAACCATGCAAGTTGTTATATATCTTCAAAGCACATAGATGATGGAGTATCATGAGATGTGAGCCTCTTCAAGTATTAGCCATTTTATGTCATCCACCATGGGTAAACACGATCTACCATATCAACACAAACACCCTCCCTATCAAAGATAATGACTTCATGCCTCCACTCTACACTCAATATCATAATCTAGCTAGTTGGGAATTGTCATATTTGCAAGTCTTGGATTCTCCAACTAAGGATGATTGGACTACCATGCCTGCAAGAAACATTTCAGGCAATATATGATCAATTTGAACTCCCTGATTGGATAAAGATTGAATATCCCTAGCCATAGGTTGCTTTTCCAAAACAATCTAGGCCAGGCGGCCCATAGACTTTCTACTCAAAGCATCTGCCACCATGTTTACCCTTTCTAGATAATACAGAATAGTAAGGTTATAGTCTTTAAGTAGCTCCAACCACCATTGCTACCTCAAATTCAGATCTCTTCTCTTGAATATGTATTGCAAACTCTTGTGATCAGTATATACTTCACAAGGCTCACAATAAAGATAGTGACTGTTATAACCTTAGCTTAGGGCATTGACGTGACATGACGAATGAGAAGTCCAAGGATAACCCAAACAAGTCTCTTGATTGTAATATGCACACAACCTTGGTTACAGAGGTAAAATAAACATAAACAAGATTCGAGTATAAAAAGGAAAATCAGAATAAAGGGAAATCCTTCATAAACATAGAAACATAAGATATCAAGCACGAAAGTATGAATACATACCAACAACACCTCTACATTTAGAATGAAGCGGGGGACAAGACACTCCCAGGGCTCACCCTCATAGTCATAGGTATTCAATATAGAGAAAAAGTTTCAACATAGCATGAAATAAGTAGATATTGTCCTCGGAGTTGAGGACTCACAAAAGCTTGCTTCAGAGGATCGAACTAGCCACGTGGAGGAGGAGGATGATCAAATAAAACTTTGGTCCTTACATGGTGTTATCACATAGGCATAAAGTATGTAATAGTACGTTTAAATGTACTAGGTATGCAGATGCAATGCAATGAAGAAATATGTAAATATAATCAAAATGCATAAGATATAGACAATAGATACAACCTCAATATGTCATGTATGGTCAATGCTTAAAGTAAACATGCTTGTAAAACACTTATCTTGCATGAGACACATACCATACATATATGTGGAAGGAGACCTTAACCAATATAGACCAAGTAGCTACAACTTGGCATCCAAGCCATGACACCCCCTCGGTTAGGTGGACGAGCATGACACCCCCTAGCTAGGTGTGGTCATTTCATGCTGGAAAGCCCATAATCATCTTGAAATCACTTAAGATGTAAAATCTTGTATTAGCTCATCAACGACTTAAGAATTCTTGTCATGACATTTTATTGAACATTTGGTGGGCACATATGGACACATGCTCTAAACTATGCAAATTCAAGTGTATGGATCATGAAATAGTAAGATCAATGCATTTAAAAATCATTCAAATCAGCCCACCAATATCATAGTAAAACCCCATCTTGGGTATCATGAATTGCATATCAAAACTTCACAATAATTCGTAGTTTCTATAACTTGAATCATGCATAATCTAAATAGACATAGATTAACTCATGGAATAAATTGAAAATAGATATTCATGCTTAATCAATCTATACTTGATAAAATGACAACATAATTTAGATCTTAATTAAAAATAATAAATACCCGTAAGTAATACAACTCTAAATCATGCAATATTTATGAAATAGTAAGGTTGGTCTCCATGGGTGAAAGGACCCAATGATGAAACCCACATACCTTAAACTTGGGTTTACTTGAGATGAGCTTGAAGGAAAAAAATTCGATTGAGTTCTTGAGATCCAAAGTGAGCTTGAAATCCTTGGATATGGATTGAAACCTTTGATAAAATGTTGGAGACGTCTTACAGAGGCTTTTGTGAGTTATAGAGTTGAAAATAGGCTAAATATAGGAGATTTCATATTTAAATGGGCACTGGACTATTACCCCAATGTCCTTGGACAAGTTAGCAAAATCAAGGAAAATTTTTTACTGGTCCATGCCCCAGGCATGATGCACACTAGATGCGAACTTCATGAAACACTAGTCGGTACCCCTAGCGCATCGTGGTCAGGGTGTGGACAATCACTAGAAATCAAAAATTAGAATTATTTTTCACTTTGACTCTTCCAAAATCTAATTTATACCCATTTCCCACTCAATTTTTCCCCCTAATCAAGAATATGAAGTCGAATATTTGAAATCAAGCACGAATTTTAAGATATATGAAAATTATAATTTTGGGGCGTTCCGAAGCTACATGTGAGGCATTTCAATATCTCCCCCTTGGGAACATTCCTCTCCGAATGTTAAAGATACATTCATAAAAGAAGTAATCATGACATTTTCATCCCGACATGAATGTAACAATTACACTTAAACATCATTTTTGAAAAGCCTCAACACGAATATCAAAATCACCATGAACTTGTAACCATGAACATGAATGCATCCAAAATAAAAAGAGGGCTGAAACTTAGGACTTGAAATATAGATGGGACTTCAGTGATTACCTTTGGCTTGAGTTAAGTGGAAAAAGGTATGGATATCACTTTTTCATGTCAGCTTCGACTTCCCATGTGGCACTTTCGACCTGTTGATTTCTCCATAAAACATTGTAGATGCAATATTTTTGTTCCTCAATCTTTTAACATATCTATCCAATACCTCCATAGATACCTCCTCATAGGTCGAATTCTCCCCCATAACACCCACAACCCCTAAGGGAACTATAGCACTTGGGTCACCCACACACTTTCTCAATATAGACATATGAAAGACTGGATGAACCATATCCATATCAATGGGCAACTCCAATTCAGAGGACACCTTATTGATTCTCTTGAACACTCTATAAAGATTCATAAACCTAGGGCTCACTTTACCTTTCTTTCCAAATCGGACCATACCTATTAGGGGTGAGATCTTCAAGTAAAACCAATGACCAATATTGAACTCAAGATCCTTTCTCCTCATATCAGAGTAGGACTTTTGCCTATTATAGGCTGTCTTCAATCTCTCCCTTATCATTCTCACCTCCTCAAAGGCTTCTATAACCAAGTCCAGACCTAACAAAGCCATCTCCCCAACTTTAAACCACCCAATCAGGGATCTACAATGTGTACCATAAAGAGCTTCAAAGGGAGCCATGCCAATGCTTGAAGGGTAAATATTGTTGTAAGCAAATTCAATAAGTGGAACATATTTATCCCAACTACCCTTAACTTCCAAAACACCAGCCCCCAGCATATCCTCAAGAGTTTTGATAATCCTTTGGCTTGGTCATCTGTTTGAGGATGAAAAGTTGTACAAAACATAATATTGGTACCAAGACCTCTTTGAATGGATATCCAAAAATGAGAAGTGAATTGAGCACCACGATCTTAAATGATAGACAAGGGTACCCCATAAAATCTACCAATTCATGAATATACAATTTAGCATAATCTTTGGCACCATAAGTGGTCTTAACCGATAAAAGTGAGTTGAACTTGTCATTCTATAAACCACAACCCAAATAGAGTCAAAGTGTCTCCTAGTCTTATGCAACCTAACCACAAAATCCATGTTTATCTCTTCCCACTTACAATTAGGAATCTCTATATCTTGGGCTAGGCTACCCAGCCTTTGATGTTTGTCTTTCACTTGTTGGCAATTGTGACACCCGAATACAAACTTAGCAATATCTCTCTGCATACCACCCCACCAATACAGCTCGCTCAAATCTCTATACTTTTTCGTGGAACCGGGGTGAATAGAGTAGGATGAATTATGAGCCTTTGCCAAAATCAACTTCTTGAAGTTATCATCATTCAACATAGACAATATACCTTGTTATCTAAGGGTACTATCTCCCCCTTGGGAGAAAACCTCCACCTTGCCATCTTTCACGAAGGCCTTAAACTCTAGCAAGGCGGGATCCAGATCTTCTTTTGACTTCACCTCCTCAATCAAAGAAGATTTAGAACCATCAACAACCACTACACCATCATTTTCAACTTCATTGAACCTAAGCCCCAACCTAGCCAACCGGTGAACTTCTCTAGCCACCTACTTGTCACCAACATCAAAATGAGCTAGCTACCAATGGACACTATACATAGAGCATCGACCACAGTATTATGTTTGCCAGGATGATAGTGCACACTCATGTCATAATCCTTAAGAAGCTTTAACCACCTTCTCAATCTCAAGTTAAGATCTTTTGGGGTGAATACATATTGGAGACTTTTGTGGTTGATAAACACATTAGAATGAACCCTATATAAATAGTATCGCTGAATTTTCAAAGCAAATACCGGGGTTGCCAATTCAAGATCATGGGTAGGTAATTCCTCTCATGCACTTTAAGTTGTCTAGACGCATATCCTATAACCTTACCACGTTGTATCAAAACATACCCTAAATCAATTCTTAAGGCATCACAATAGAACACAAACCCTTCTAACCCTTCCAGCAAGGCCAAGATAGGAGCAAAATCAAATTTTGGGCTTTAAGACAAGAAATGAATCTACCCTTTCCCACTACCTTAGTACTCTCCTACTCAAGGACGACTTAGTTAGAGAATTGGCATTTCACCTTATGGGTTCTACAATCAATTGAAGTATGATATGAACGTAACCAATCTATCCTTAGAATAATATCAAAATCCACCATATCAAGCTCAACAAAATTATAAGGCAAGGCTTTATGCAATATAGACATGAGACAATTTCTATATATTCTTTTAGTAACAATAGACTTACCAATAAGGGTAGACACTTCATAGGGTACACATAACAATTCGGGAGACACCTGAAGCTCTTTAGCAACAAAAGAAGTAATGAAAGTGAGAGTGGCACCCGGGTCTATCAATGTATACACATAAAAATAAAAAACCTTTAACATACTAATAACAACATTGGACATCTCATCTACTCCTTGCCTCCCTTAAAGAGCATAGAATCTATTTTGCCTTGGAGCACCCCTTTGATGACCTCCCTTTCCTCTTTGGCCAGCATAGCACCTTGGCCTTTAGGACAACCATTTGTACCTTTGAGTTGAGGATGACGACAATCAACAACCTTGTGACCCACTTGACCACACCCTATGCAAGCATTACAATTCCTTAAACGTGGGCCACTATGATTCCTTACACACCTTGGGCATCTAGGATTTGTCATTCCACCATTACCACCATGGAATCTTGGGTTAGACACTTTATCATTGGCAATCCTCTTGTTAGGATCATTGGGTGACCTTAGCCTTGGAACTTCTGGCCTTAGGAAACCGATCACCCTTAGAACCTCGGAAACAACCTTCAACGTGAGCCCGTTTGGACTCACCACTTATTTTCTTTCTAAGTTTTTCCCCGTCATGTTGCTCGTAATAAGTCATTAGCTGAGACAAATCCATATCACTCACTAGCATGGCTGTGAAACACTCCTCATTAACCTAGTCGGACACACCGGATACAAACTTGTTCATCCTTAATCTAGGTTAGGCAACCAATTGTCAGACATACTTGGAGAGCTTAGTGAACTTAAGGTCTTACTCCCTCACACTCATAATACCATTCTTAAGATTCATAAACTTCATTATCTTAGCCTCTCTTAGCGCGATAGGAAAGAACTTGTTGAGAAATGTGGCTTTGAACTCTTCCCAAGGGATAACATTATTATTTCCCTTCTCTATCTTCCATTGAGTGAACCAAATTTGATCCACCCCTTTGAGTTGGTAGGCCGCCACCTCCATTTTTTCCTTTGAATCACCCTCATGATGGATAACACCTTATACACCTCATCGTTAAACTTTTGGGGATCCTCATATGCCTTGACCCATGAAACTCTGGTAGGTTCATCCTTGTGAAATCCCTTACCCTTGAGGCTAGAGTAGGAGCATGAGAAGCTTGGGTTCCTTGGTTCAATTGGTTGGTCACATCATAGGCTAATATTGTAATAACATCTTGGAACTCATCTTAGTCCACTTCCCCATCTTGAGGAGCGGGAGAGCCCGGTTGCTCCTCGGGTGTACGGGCTCTCCTTAGTCTTCCTCTTGGAATCGGTATGATCTAAAATAGTTAGAGCATTCTTTAGAGGAAAAAGTCTTATCTTAACTTTTAAAGCGTGACATAGATCACAAAGAAGGGAAAAATTACCTAAAACGCCTCATAACCTCTTACTCATGGTTGTGGAGCGCTTCACAACCATGAATAAGGCTTCAATAGATACGGTATGTTAGATTTCAAGGACTATTAACAACTTAGTGCTCTGATTCCAAGTTTTCCATGACCCTAGCCTAAGGCCAGGACATGACATGGCAAATGAGAATTGTGAGGACAACCCAAAATAAGCCTTTTAATCGTAACATACACACATCCTTGCTGCGGAAGTAAAATAAAAATAAACAAGATTCGGTTATAAAAAGGGAAATCGTGACCAAGGGAAATCCTTCATAAACATAGAAACATAAGATAATTCATGCCCGAAAGTATGAATACATAATATCCAACAACACCTCTAGATGTAGAATGGAGCGGGGGCCATGACACTCCTTGAGCTTACCCTCATAGTAATAAGTATTCAACATAGAGAAAGTCTCAACATAGCTTGAAATAAATAGATATTGTCCTCGGAGTTGAAGACTCACCAAAGCTTGCTTCAAAAGATCGAACTAGCCATTTGGAGGGGGAGAATGATCACATGGAGTTCCGGTCCCTATATGGTGATATCATGTTGGCATAAAGTATATGTTAGTATGTTTGAATACATTATGTATGCGAAATGCAATGCAACAAAGATGTACGTCGATATAATCAAAATGCATAAGGTATAGATGATATATACAACCTTAATATGTCATGTATGATCAATGCTTCAAGTAAACATGCTTGTAAAACACTTAGCTTGCATGAGATACATGCCATACAAATATGTGGGAGGAGATCTTAACCGACATAGACAAAGTAGCTACAACTTGGAATCTAAGGCATGACACCCCCTAGGTCAGGTGGACGGGTATGACCCCCCCTAGCTAGGTGTGATCCACTTGCCATGGCAAACCAAACTTAATAACATGACTAAATGGATCCACTAGTATAGCAAGGGTAACAATCATAATCCTATGGTAGCACATAGCTTAGAAACTAAAAATTTTATATAAGGAACCCTTGAGTCGAGCCCCCATCTTACGCCTCAATCAATGCTAAATCAACTCCCACATAATACTTGAACTATTTATAACTTGTATAACTTGTAAGAAACATGGAAACATGACATGAGTAGGTCTTGAAACATGATTGACCACTATTTGTGAGCCTAACTTGAACATGAGAATAGATCATAATCATACATGAACCCTTGCTTTAACATGAATGGCTCACTAAAGGTAAAAATCTTGAAATGGGGATTAACTTGTAACTTGTAAAATTAGACATTTTTATGAATTTAACACATGCTAAAATGTCCATAATCATATTGAAATCCATTGAGATATAAAAGCTTGCATTAACTCATCAATGGCTTAAGAATTCTTGTCATGACATTTTATCGAACATTTGGTGGGAACATATGGACACATGCTCTAAACTATGCAAATTCAAGTGTATAGGTCATGAAATAGTAAGATCAATGCATTTCAAAATCATTCAAATTAGCCCACCAATATCATAGTAAAACCCCATCTTGGGTATGGTGAATTTCACATCAAAACTTCAGCATAACTCATAGTTTCCATAGCTTGAATCATGCATAATCTCAATAGACATAGATCAACTTATAGAATAAACTTGAAAATACATATTGATGCTTAATCAATCAATACTTGATAAAACCCCAACATAATTTAGCTCTTTATTCAAAATTAGAAATATCCGTAAGTAATACAACTCTAAATCATGCAATATTTATAAATAGGAAGGTTGGACTCCATGGGTGAAAGGACCCAATGTATGAAACCGACATACCTTAAACTTGGGTTTTCTTGAGATGAGCTTGCAGGAACTTGAAGCATGGATTGAGTTCTTGCGATCTAAAGTGAGTTGAAATTCTTGGATTTCGATGGGAACTTTTGATAAAGTGTTGGAGAGGTTTTAGAGAGGGTTTGTGAGTTATGGAGTTGAAAATGGCTAAACATAGGAGATTTAACATTTAAATGGGCACTGGGCTATTACCCCAATGCCTCTGGACAAGTTAGTAAAACTAGCGAAAATTTTGTATTGGTCCGCACCCTAAGTGCGATACGGACAACTAGTGCACTTCATGAAACACTAGTCCTTGCCCCTTGCGTGTCACGACCAGGGCGCGAAGATCTATTGGAAATTGAAAATTGGCAAAAATTATGTTTCATTATGAATCTTTTAAAAGATGGGTTATGCCTATTTTCCACTCAATTTTGCCCCCTAATCAAGAATATGAATTTCGAAATCATGCACAGATTTTAAGATATATGGAAATTTTGATTTTGGGGAATTCCAAAGCTTCATGTGAGACATTTCAGTGACGCCAAATTTTGAGTACAAATGTAATTAGGGCCAACTCTAATTCATATGTCAAATACTTTTTTTCATGAATGTTTAGCTTCGAGAAGCATATGTCACCATTTTACCATTCTGGCAAGACACAACCCAATCCAACTTTTGACACATCACAGTAAATGGTGAAACTTCCCTCCACTGTAGGTAAGGTGAAAGTAGGCATTATAGTCAATGTAGTCTTTAATTTCTGAGTACTCTCTTCACATTCATTTGACCACTGAAAAATCATACCTTTTGACTTAAACGTGTCAATGGATAGACTATCTTTGAGAAAACCTCCACAAACCATTTGTAATATCCAGCTAGCCCCAAGTAACTACGTATCTCCATAAGAATATTAGTTCATCGCCAATGCCAAACAACTTGTACCTTTCTTGGATCAACTTGAACCCTATCTCGTGACACCACATGCCCTAAAAAGGAAATTGCTCTCAATAAAAACTAGTATATTGAGAACTTAGCATTAAGCTTTCATTCTCTAAGTATCTGCAATACGACTCTCAAATGATGTTTATGATATGGATCATCTTGAGATCAAACCAGAATATCATAAATGAATCCAATCACAAACTAGTCTATGTATGGCTGAGTACCATATTCATGAGGTCCATAAATGTTGTAGATGCATTACTCAATCCAAAAGATTTCACAAAAAATTCAAATTTCCCATACCTGGTTCGAAAGGCTGTCTTTGAGATATCTTTGGTTCTTATTCTTAGTTGTTGATCACCTGATCTCAAATCAATTTTGGAAAAATAAGTAGAATACAAGTGATCAAATAGATCATTAATACGAGGCAATAGATATTTAATCTTGATTGTTATTCTTAGTTGTTGATCACCTAATCTCAAATCAATTTTGGAAAACTAAGTAGAACCATACAGATGATCGAAAAGATCATCAAAACAAGGCAATGGGTATTTAATCTTGATTGTCGTCTTACTCAACTGCCTGTAGTTGATATACATTCTCATCGTGTCATCTTTCTTTTTCATAAATAACACTAGGTCACCCCAAGACAATATGATAGGCTTGATGAATCCCTTATAAAGTATCTTTTGGAATTGGTCCTTCAATTCTCTTAACGGTGGAGCTATCGGATATGGAGGTATAAAGATACGTTGAGTGTCTGGCACTAAAGTAATGCTAAATTCAATTTCTCTCACGGAGGTAGCCTAGGTAAGGCTTCTAGAAATACATCAAAAAATTCTTGTACAATTGAAATGCCATGTATAGTGACATCCTCCCCTCTAGTATCATGGACAATAGCAATAAAACCAAATGCACACGTGATTAATCATTCGGCAGGCCTTTACAGAAGGTATTATCTTTTCTCATGTAAGAAGAATCATGCCTTTCCATACCAAAAATAGTTCTCTAGGAAAATTAAAATGTACCAACTTATCATAATAATCAACCGAAGCATAAGATGATGCTAACCAATTCATGCCCGTAATTACATCAAAGTCAGATAGCGACAACTCTAACAAAGTAACTATTGTGTCCTAGCCTTGCACAGATATAAAATAATCTCTGTACACTCTATCCACTAATAAAGTCTCTATAACTAGAATTTTAACCATATATGGCACATAAGAGTCTCAATTCATCATTCTAAAGGTATAGAAAAAGATGGGATAGACACGAATACGTAGAACTAGGATTAATAAGAGCATATGCCTCATGAGAATTGACAGTAATAATACATATGACTATGACATTAGATCCCTTGACATCCTATATAGCCATAGCAAATAATCTCGATTGTCTACCTGCTCCATAAACAAATAATGTGCCCTTTTGACCCTATCCATGAGCACCTTATTGAGAAGTCCTAACTGGCTGAATCTAAGTCTGAGTATCTGTCACATTCCTCTACACCTATGTAGTAGCTTGACTTGTACCCGAATCTTCCTTAGGACAAAATTTAGCAATGTGGCCTCTTAACCACATGTAAAACGAAGACCACCAATACCAGAGCAACAACCACTATCGTACCCTGATTAGACACCAATGCCCTCTAACACATTTAACATCATTACAACATCTATAAAGCAATAGTAGGTGCAATAGCTGGTACTATTTATGGAGCATCCTGAACAACTTGTTCCTGCACTTTCTCTAGGGTAACAACTTGGGTCTATCCCATATTCATAACTATAGATTGAAGAGCAGCAGATGCCCTAGTCCGAGCCCTAGTAGAATGGGACCTACCCTGACCACCAATGGAAGTAGTACCATGTTCCCCACCATGTCCAATAATTAAATTAGATCGAATAGCAGAGGAAGAGCCACACTTCTTATCCATTTGTGAAAATTATTCAAAAGTTAAACTTGATCCAACTCAACGCACAAATAAGGAATGAAAAAAAGAATACATCGTGAATATTTAGTAGCCTCAAGGACATAAATATGGGCATCTACATATCCATGAGCAACACTCTACCAAACACTGCTCCATGACCTGGGACTTATTTCCTAGGCTCTGATACCAATTTTGTCACATCTCAAAATACCTCTAGATGTTATTGACACCCATTATTATCATCTGTTGGGAGAACCAACCATTCATACATGTATCCAAATTATCTAAGCAGTCAAATACAATATGTTCAACTCCAAAACTTATCAATACTCATAACTATAGAGTAAATATCAAACCAAAATCACATATTAATTTCTGAAAAGAAAAGGTCACTTAAAAAATATATCTCTAGCCCAAGTTCAACAATAAGATCATGGAGAAGCTAATAGATTAATATGAGTTTAATTGTTGTGATACAAACCCAAGAAAAAAATAAGCTATACTAGAAATAGCTAATATAGTAGCCTCCACAGACAACCAAATGCTCACCTCAGAAACAGAGTCAACAGGAATGAACTTATCAACTCACCCTCTACAATAGTATCAACATTAATATACAAGTAAGGAATGAGCTGTAACACCCTTTAATTTCCTCCTATCTGATTTTGATGAGTACGTGCAGAGGATTGTGGGAAATGACTAAGGAAAACAATAGAAGCAGGTTTACAAGAGAGGTTTATGAGTCGTAGAGAAGTTTATGACTCATGGACTGGGTTTTCGTATGAAATTATAGTGTTTCAAACTGTAGGTTCATCTTATTATAAGAAGGAGTTTATGACTTATAAACCACATCACAACTTGTAAGATGAGGTTTCATACTAAATTCCAGTGACTTACATTTCAAGATCTTCATTTTACGAGATGGGTTTATGACTCGTATAATGGACTATGACTCATAAAAAGAGGTCTTGTATCAATTTCTAGTAACTCAGGATTTTGAAACATCCAGTCTATGGTAGTGATCTACGACTTATAAATTACTGTACGAGTTGTAGATGAGATCTCATAGACCATGTCGATAGTTTTACTGAGTTGTATTTTTGCCCTTTTTGACTCTTTGTAATTATAACCCATGATGTTTTAGTCCTTGTATAAGGACTTGAAACCAACTATAAGGCCACTCATTCTTCATTCTACACATTGAGGGTTTTGCAAGTATTGGAGGAGAAGGAAGAAACTAGGGTTTTGCTATTCAAGTGCGAGGACTAGTTGAGGTTCAATTGTTTTTTCAATCCCTAGGTATGTAAGGCTTACCAATAATAATAACAACATACCTAGTGGAATCCCACAAGTGGGGTCTTGGGATGGTAAAATGTACGAAAAAATTATCACTAACTCATAGAAGTAGAGAGGTTGTTTCCTAGGAACCCTCGTCTCAAAAACCCATAAGCAGAATAAACTAGATATGACAAAAGGAAAGAAAAGGGAGCAGAAAGAGCACTAATAATGAAAAATATACATGAAAATATGTAAACAGCATATGATTAACACATATACGACAAATAGTGACAACACATGACATAAAACACAACTACTATACCTTAAGGCCAGACACCCACCTAACCCTACCTACCAATTAGCCTGCTACTTTCTATCTAAGGGTATGTCCTCGGTGAGATCAAGTTTCACCATATCTTGTCTAATCACTTTCCCCCAATACTTCTTCAGTCTACCTTTACCCCTCCGTGTATCTTCCATGGCCAACCTCTCATACCTCCTAATAGGAGCACCGGTACTCTTTCTCTGCACATATACAAACTATCACAGTCTTGCTTCCCTCATCTTATCAGCTAGCGGAGCCACCTCTAGCTTCTCCAAAATGGTCTAATTCATAATCTTATCATTCTGATGAGTCTAAATGATTGTATGAGTTTGAGTCGAGTTTAACTTTCTTGCATTGACTGATTGAGTTGATGAGAAAATTAAGTTGATTGAGCTATGAAATATGAGTTAATTGAGCTTTGACATATGAGTTTATTGATGAGTTGAGCATGTTTTACTCTTGGGAGGAGTATCGAGTATCAAGCGGGGAGCGAGTATGTATATATATATGACTCGGTGAGCGAGTACATATATATCTACTTTAACTCACAAAACTATGTTGCCAGCATAGGATAGTCATTACAACTAACCTGGTGACTCTTATCCCGTAAGTGGACATTTACCCTTGATCTAAGAGAGAGTTGATCACACTTTTCCATGGCAAGTGAAGGGCGAACGTGGCAATGATGCTGATTCATTATGCATCATCAAATTTTAGCTGGTAGGATGAGGGTGTCGGTTAAGAGAAACTCAAAGAAACCTTGATTGAGCGTGACATTTTAAAATGAGTTTATTACTATTGAGTATACTTTTAAAGCATGATTTACTCCTAAACTTGCATAAATTGATTTGAGCAGGAATTGTTGAGTCGAGATGAATGAATCGAGTTTTGCCTTCTTGAGTTATTTTACATACCAGTATATTTCGTGTCCTGGCATCCATTTGGCTATGCATCATTTTATGATGCAAATACAGGTGATGAAGGACTTCAACCCGCGCATTGTTGAGGTCCAGTTCAGTACACTTCTAGAGTTGGTGAGCCCTCCTGGCCTTTCCGGAGGAGCCCTTTTATCATTTGATTTGATTTAGTATTTTCTTTCTTTGAACTGAGGTGTCCATGGCCTGTCATGACATTATTCTATACTATTGAGTAGAGACTTCATGGACATTTGGGTAGAGGATTTGATGAGCCTTTTGTGTCTAAACTTATTTTCTTTAAAGCTATTATATAGGGGAGTTATATTTTCTTGTAGCATGATGTCTACTTTGTTGAGTTATTCTTCCGTTGATCAGTAAGTTGTGACATTGATGCCAAGTGGTTCGCTCGGGGGCTAGCAGTAGTCTCTGAGTGCCGGCGACACAAAGGGTACCCTCCTAGGGTGTGATAGAGCTGTATGTAAATATA
>JAOTQJ010008244.1:0-18196 GCA_025642045.1 Solanum sejunctum
AGAAACAAAACCGTGCGCTGGTGCATGGGCGACCCATGGCTGGTAAAGCGGACAATATATGCACGTGTGAGGTCCGGACTGTTACATAAATCACTAGACATGAACATTAATATATAAAAAAGATAAGAACACTAACCTTGTTCCATTGCAATAAATTATTTGGAAGAACTTGATCTTCTAAACCTTGAAGATTGTTTTGTAGTATTCTTTTTCTGAAATGGAGCGAAAGAGAAAAATCTATCTTCTAATTTAGAGACCAACTATTTAAAGATTCTGCAATACCCTTTCATGAAAAGTATGTCTTTTCATGAAAGATATGTCTTTTCAAGAAAGGTATTTTTTCTAATAAGTTTCGATCATAATTAAAAGAAAAGGTTAATGGATATTTATATTTTGTGCCCAAATATATATAATACTTTATTAAATCAAAAAAGGGTTAATTTAATGATAGCATATGTATATATAACATATTAATATGTGAATCCACAAATTAAAAATTACTAACACCTTGAACATATATAGGTTGTTAAAAATGGGTCAAAATCTTGAAAAATATGTTGCAACTATATCTAATATTATTAGTTACCAAGTAAAAATAAATAAATATCTATCCCAAGTTAAAATAATTTTTAAAATACTGAAAATCTTAAAATCATAAGATCTGCAAATTCTAACAATAAGAATGTATGTTCATGGATTGATCAAGAATCAATGTTGATGTGTTTCTTTTTATTATAGTAGTCATATCTACGAGTATATCACAATTGTTTTACAATAATAAAGCCAATATCAATTTGGCAATAACCAGCATATATATATATAGAATCTGAGGCTATTGCAATTCGTATGAGCCTTAAATGGAAAGATGAGCTATTTTTTAATAGGTTATATTGTCTTACTTTTTTAACACTTAATGTAATAACATGATCATATTATAGAATTCAATAAGCAATTGTTCATTATAGATTTTACTAAGAGCTTGTTTGGATTGACTGATCTTGGGTGCTTTTAAGCAATTTTCTAATGTCTGGCTAAAATTAAGAAGTACTCATAATGTCATAATCTAAAATTCGGGTGTGATGACACTCACCTAACTCACCAAACAAGTTAGCCCAAACCTACACAACTTAGCATAACAGGATAAAGCGAAACATAAATAATCTAATAAGATAGATAAGCAGAAGAAATTAATCTATAACTATCTCAGAGCTGGTGTCACATGTACAACCCTCTAAATACAGAGTTTGAAGAAAGGATATGTCTCAAATGTCTAGTTCTCAAATAGAATTGTAACTTAGTAATGGACTCCTTAAAGTTTTACTGAAGACACAAGCAGCTACCTCTAGAATAATCCGTAAGTTCAGTCCTGAATGAGAAAAATCTAGCCATAGGGACCGGGATTACAATCTATAAAAACGTAGCAAGGGGGTGAGCACCAAACCATAAGGTACTCAACAAAATAAAACTAACCTAAAGTAAAGTAATGAAGAACACAAATATCTCCTTAGCTCCTAACCACATACCTCCGGACTATCATCCTACAGTTAGAAAAGTCTCAGCACAATATATATAGATAATATAGCAAAACCCAAAAATATAACAAAGACTCATCATGTAATATCATATGTCAGAATATACCATAGATACATAAGTAAAAAGGTACAGTAAATATCTAGTTTAATAGACAATCCATAAGATAGCATTAGAAATAAGAATGAATGATATGAGATGATGCGAATGTCATGAGATGTAAATAATATGATGCCATGTCAAATAATTGTGATGCATGTGTATCCTACGATACACATCCACTGACCTAAGCCATTAGCTTATAAATATATGTGTAAACATTAGACAAAATCCATGGGAGTCTCACATAGACCATATATCCATGAGCTTCGAGGATCATATATGTGTAGACATTAGATAGAACCCATAAGGGGAGTGCCATCACATGCGAAGCCGGATCATAAAAATGCTACCTCACTAATTTTGATATTTCAAACTTAGCGAAAATGTTGAATTTACAAAAAAAATTATCATAACGTAAATATTCTCTTGGATCACTTTTTAGATTCAATTTCTTGCCTAAACATCCAAAACACAATCTAAGATCTCGATACTCTAACCAATCACCCTATAAGATGGAACTCTATGTTTTAGACACAATAAAACTGATGAAATTACTATTCAATGCTTGGATTATGAAATATTGACCAAAGTCAATTATTTCAATATAGTGCAATTTAAAAGTTCAAAACCATCAAAATCTCACCCGATCGCATCGAAAACTGCATTAACCTCTAAGGTGTTCCACTGTGTTGTGAACTGCAAGTTAAGCTTTAATACTTGCTATTTTTCTTGACTTTCATATTGGGTTCAGGTTCATACTCTACTTCTCAATCCATAACAAGCATGAAAATGCTAGGGGGACAAAATGATTAGTCCACACATAAAAATAATTTCTCATGAAATAGGACATCATATTCAATGTACTAAGGTATACTTCTACCCCTAGATCCGTGATAATTATTGATTAAAAGTTACTTTATTTTTTATTTTTCTCTTTATATATATATATATATTTTTTTTTTTTTAAAAGGACTTGGAGAAATATTTATAAAAAAAATAATTAAAAAATTGCACAATTCGACCTTCAAAGTTCAATTATTGTATCAAAAAAGAATTCAATAATGACCACTTAAGGTCAAATTTGATTCTTTTTAAAAAGAAAAACAATCTAAAAAGATTGATTTTTGAAAAAAAAAATTATTATAAAATCATCTTAGGAGGACAGTTTGCAATTTTTTTAAAAACTTTTGATGCTAAAATTTTACATTAAAATATTCAGCTTGTGAGGTCGATCCTTTCTAACCTATTTTGAGGTTAGCTTTTTTTAGGTCTATTTGGATCCAACCTCTAAGGATCATTACTCCAACACGGCAAGTAGTACCCTGAGAGAGAGATCATGTTGAGGGCACTGATTATGATATAAGTAATGAAAAGAATCGATTTATTGGCTCTTCTCAGTGCATATTTAATCATATGTTATGTTTGTATATAAATCACTATGATGCCATGTTTATGTATGTCACGACCCGAAAATAGGCGTGATGATGCTCGACTTTTTCCACCAAGACAAATCAGCCTACAACCCAACTATAATATTAAAATGCGAAATTATAATAATAATGAAAGCTCAGTTACGGATAATAAGTCAACTTAATGAAAATCCCCCAAAATCTGGTTGTCACGTGCACAAGTTTTTAATGTATTACACAAGTATCAAATGATTTATCTCTAGAATAGAACAAAACCATAAAATAGGAGTAAGAAGTCAGCTGGGATGGCAAACAGCTACCTCTCGTAATCTCCATAGGAAGCCTCAGACAAGAAAAAGTAGAGAGTATCATGATAATCCGGGCTCGCAACCTACAAAACTATTGTAGCAAGGGTGTGAGCACCAAACACACGGTACTCAGCAAGTGAACTACTAAACACAAAATTAAGTAATATAGAATATCAATACCTCCAACACTTCAACCAAACCCCCACAACTACAACCTGCATAAAATCAGTCCAGCATAACAGTTCACAATATACATGGCAGATAGCTCAATAACTACAACAATAATTATATATTAACAACACCAGGATCAAGTGCATCTTTCACAAGCTTTCACAAAGCACTCACATATTTATAAATGATAATGAGATGTAATGCAATGCAATGCAATATCACATAGAATGATGCATGTTTGTCCTAGTGATACACATCCGCTGTTCGTCCTCGAAAACAAGGTAAGATAAAATACCTGAAGTTTCAAAAAGATGAGGATATACAGCATGCATTTCTGACTCTATCTCCTAAGTAGCCTCTCTAATTAGACGATTCTTCCACTGTACCTTCATGGAAGCAATGTCTTTGTTTCTAAGCTTGCAAACCTGGCTATCCACAATAGCAATAGGGGCCTGAAATGATAAGTCTGGATTCAATTCCACTTAATCGAATGGGATATATGAGACTCAACGGGCACATACTTCCGAAGCATGGAGACATAGAACACAAGATGTACAGATGATATGATAGGTGGCAAGGCCAATCTAAAGGCCATCTCTCCAACCCTCTCCAAAATCTCAAATAGGCCAATAAATCGAGGGATAAGCTTGTCCTTCTTCCCAAATCGCATCACACCCTTCATGGGTGATACCCTGAGCCAAACATGATTGCCTTCCATAAACTCCAGGGCTCGAACCCTCCTATCCATATAACTCTTTTGGCAACTCTGAGCAGCCAACAACATATCCTGAATGATACGGACCTTTTCCACAACATCTCTCAGAAAGTCTGCATCTAATGAGTCTATCTTAGGAGAATCAAACCAAACAATTACAGATCTATACCGCCTACCATACCATGCCTCAAATGGAGCCATCTGAATATAAGAGTGATAACTATTATTGTAGGCGAACTCTGCTAAGGGCAAGTGTTGGTCCCAATAGCTACCGAAATCAATCACACATGCTCGCAACATGTCCTCCAATACTTGAATAGTCCGCTCAGACTGTCTATCTGTGTGAAGGTGAAAGCCTGAACTCATATCCCAGCCGAGTACCTAGACCATGCTGCAAGGCCCTCCAAAAATGTGAAATGAAAAGTGAACCCCGATCAGAAATGATAGAAATAGGCATACCATGTAATCTATGTGACTGACATAAAGCTCAGCTAACTTCTGTGTTGTATACTTGACCTTGATCAGAATGAAATGGGTAGACTTAGTCAATCAATCCACGACTACCCAGATAGAGTTGTAATCTCCCACAGTAGTAGGCAGACCCACCATAAAATCAATAGTGATTCGCTCCCACTTCCATGTAGGAATGGAATCCGTTGATACTCACATCCAGGTCGATGGTGCTCACACTTAACCTGCTAACAAGTCAAACACTTAGCCACAAACTTTGAAATATCTTTTTTTATACCACACCACCAATAGTGCTGACTCAGGTCATGATACATCTTCGCTGCTCCTGGATGAATGGAGCAACGGGTACAGTGAGCTTCCTGAAGAATCAATCTAATCAAATCACCTACCTTAGGCACACAGACTCGACCTCTAATCCTTAAAACACCATCAGGATCGAGCATTGCTTGCTTAGCCTCTTCTCTGGTCACTTTGTCTCTGATGAGGCATAACTTCTCCTCCTTAAGCTGTCATTCTCAAATCTGGTCCATTAAAGAAGAACGAGCCTCAAGAAAAGTAAGTACACCGCCCTTATCAGAAAGCTGTAACCTGACTAGGCCATTCGCTAGACGCTGAACATCCCTGGCCAAAGGTTGCTCCTCTACTGAAATAGTGGCTAGACTCCCCATGCTAGAAGTCTTTCTACTCAAGGCGTCAGCCACAACATTTGCCTTCCCTGGATGATATGAGATAGTTAAATCATAGTCCTTTAGTAATTCCATCCACCTACGTTGCCTCAAGTTTAGATCCTTTTGACTGAAAATATACTGAAGACTCTTATGATCAATGAAGATATCGTAATGTATACCATATAAATAGTGACGCCACAGTTTAAGAAAAAAACCGCAGCTGCTAACTCTAAGTCATGAGTAGGATAGTTTTTCTCATGAACCTTCAATTGTCTAGATGCATATGCAATAACTTTTTCTTTTTGCATCAATACACCACCTAATCCAACTCTTGAGACATCACAATACACCGTGAATTCCATACCTATTTCAGGTAGCATCAAAATGGGAGCTGAAGTCAACAAGGTTTTGAGCTTTTGGAAGCTTGCCTCACACTTATTAGAACAATGGAAGGCTATATTTTTCTGAGTTAATCTAGTCAGTGGGGCTGCAATAGAAGAAAAACCCTGAATAAATCGCCTATAATACCCTGCTAACCCTACAAAACTACGAATCTCAGTAGCTGAAGTCGACCTCGACCAACCTTTAACTACCTCAACCTTAGCCGAATCTACTTTGATTCCCTCTTTAGACACCACATACCCTAAGAATACCACTGAATCAAGCCAAAACTTACACTTGGAGAATTTTGCATATAGTTTTTCCTCCCTTAATCTTTGTAACACTATCTTTAAGTGATTAACATGATTAGCCTCAGTCTTGGAATACACCAAGATGTCATCGATAAATAATATACAAAAGAACCTAAGTACAAACGAAACACCCTAGTCATCAACTCCATGAACGTTGCAGAGGCGTTAGTCAACCCAAAGGATATCACCAAAAATTCATAGTGGCCATAACATGTTCGAAAAGCTATCTTAGGAATATCCGATTCCCTAATCCTCAACTGATGATAACTAGACCTTAAGTCAATCTTAGAAAATACAGTCGCTCCCTGAAGCTGATCAAATAAGTCATCAATATGGGGAAGTGGGTACTTGTTCTTGACAGTTACCTTATTTAACTGCTTGTAATCTATACACATCCGCATAGGCCCATCTTTCTTTTCCACAAACAAGACTGGGGCACCCCAAGGTGATATGCTAGGGCGAATAAATCCTTCACTTAACAAGTCTTAGAGTTGATCCTTCAATTATTTTAATTCAGCTGGAGCCATGCTATACGGAGGAATGGAGATAGGCTTAGTGCTTGGCTCTAGGTCAATGGGAAAGTCAATATCCCTATCGGGTGGGACACTTGAAAAGTCAGGGGGAAACACATCAACAAACTCCTGAACCACAGGGATAGACTCTATAGATGGTGGTTCAATGCTAGTATCTCAAATGAAGGCCAAATAAGACAAACACCCCTTATCAACTAATTTTTGGGCATGAATGTAAGAGATAACTTTACTAGGATAAGAACCATTATCACCCTTCCACTCGATCTTTGGTACATCGGGCATGGCTAAGGTCACAGTTTTTGCATAGCAATCAAGGATAGCATGATAGGGAGAAAGTCAATCCATCCCCAAGATAATATCAAAATCTATTATATCCAAAATAATCATGTCTACCCAAGTATCATACCCAGCTAAAAAAATAAGACAGGATCGATATACCCGATCCACCACTAAAGGTTTACACAATAAGTCAAACCCAGTCGAAAAGTATATAGACACATAAGAGTAGGTAGATCCAGGATCAAATAACACAGATACAGGCCGATGACAAACTGAAATAATACCTGTAATAACTACGTCTAAGGCCTCTGCCTTGGGTCTTCCAGGAAACGCATAGCACTGAGCTCCTTTTCTACGCCAAATCTAAGCTACACCTCGATCTCCACTACGTGGAACCAAAGTACCACTGTCTGGAGTCCTGCCACCTCTAGCAGTTTGACCCCTGCCCCGACCTCTGGCCGGTGGGGTCAAATCTCTAACTGAAGCTGCTGAATTAGTATGATGGGGTCCCGAATAAGTCTTAAAGGGCCCTATCGGATCACATGTCCTGGATCCCCATAACCAAAATAAGACTTCGGTGTAAAGAACTATTGTCCACCTAAAGAACTACTATGACCACCGCGGTTAGAACTCTGGGACCCTCGAGACATATGTCCACCCTCAGTTGCTGGCATAGATGCATGTACTAGTCCTCGACGCTGGGATGAGCCACCCCCTTTATAGAACCCTCTACTTCCAGACGAGGTACCAGAAAATTGACTTGTAGTACGAGCCTTCTTAGGATCTCCGAACTCTTCTCAAACCAGTAACTCTGCCTCCTTGGCAGTGCTCACAATATACTGGAAAGAAGCCCTCTCACGAGCTGCTCTGAAGACATAGGATCTAATCGAGTAGTTCAGACCTCTTACAAATCTACATACTCTCTCTCCTTCATCTGGAATCATAGTTAAGGCATGTTGGGATAATTGACAAAAAGGGGCTTCACACTCTGTAACAGTCATACCTCCCTGCCTTAAGTCCTCAAACCTCAATCGGCTCTCTTCCCGCACACTCCAAGAAATAAAGCACTTCTTAAAAGCATTAGAGAATATACCCCAATCCACTGGAGGGGATCCAGTCAGTCTAGATGCTACATAAGTCCTCCACCACTTCCTGGATGGTCGACGGAGCTGAAGTGCCACATAACGGACACCAGGCTGATCAACTAACCCCACAACATCTAGAATCTCATGGCACAAAGTCAAAAATTCATGTGCGTCCTTATTCTTACCACTCTGAAATTGAGGTGGTCTCATCTTTTGAAATCTTTCGTAACTAAGTTGATCATCTGCAACTAGGACTGCCTCTGGAGTGGTTTGTTCCCCATTAGCTGGTGCAGGGACCACTGGGGGCTGCCCCACCTGATCCTGATGAACTACCCCCTGATGTTGCCCTGAAGTTTGTTCTTCCACTCTCGATTAGGAAATTCCCTGCATAGCTGTCGTACCACCCCCATAAGTGAGGTTTTCGAGCATGCCCATCATCTTCAACAAAGTGTCCTAAAGTAAAGATGTAGTTGTGGGCTTTGGAAGGGCCTGATCCTCATTAACCTCTATTTGTGGCTCTTGAGAAGTCTCACTATCCTGCCCTCTAACTAGTGTCGCTCTTTGGGCACGTCCCCTCACTAACGTCACTCCACGAGCACGACCTTTAGCTCGACCCCTCCCTCTACCTCTAACTGGGGTCTCAACAATTATCTCGGTAGTAGCCTCACCTCTACCAGCAATAGTAGTAGCTCTAATCCTTGCCATCTGTTAAGAGAACATAGGCACCACTCATTACTAACAGAAATAAACATGCACGACAAGAGAGAATGAATAAAAAGAAGTTTCCTAACAGTCTTCATAGCCTTTTAAAAATAAGTACAGACATCTCTGTACCGATCCTCAAAACTCTATTTAGACTTGACTTGTATACACATGAGACCTATGAACCTAGTGTTATGATACCAACTTGTCACTAACTAAAAATTGGGCGTAATGACACTTGCTCAATTTTACCAGAACAAGTTAGCCTTAACTGAAAGGGATAATAAACATAATGCGCGCAAGTAATTTAGCTAGAGTAGATAACTAAAGCTGAAAAATTTTTATCAACTTAAATACCACCCAAGGATTAGTTGTCACGCGTATAAGCCACTAACAATATTGAAAATCAAAGAAATAAGAGTCCACACTATCCTTCTTCTCGAATAGATTAAGTACAGAAGAAATAGGAACAAGAGAATCAGCCAGATGTCAATAGCTACCTCTCTACATATCCTAGGAAGCCTTGGAAGATCAAAGAAATACTATTCACTGCCTGGGTTCACAACCTACACAAGTGTAGAAGTAAGGAGTGAGTACCAAATACCACGCGGTACCCAGCAAGTCAACTAACAAAACAAAGGAAGTTTAATAGAATACACAAACTTCTTTCGTCCCCATCGATCTCCACGACTTCAACCTGCACAGAAAGTTATTCCGACCCAGCAATATATAATACATAATAAAGATGGAATTTCACCATATCACATTTTTTTCAAAACACAAGCCAACAATGATAGCACAGTCAATTATAAGGATAACATATGCTATGCAATAGTAAAGGGTGAAATACAATACATTATGCAATAATTGCTGGTAAAGACCTCAGCATTATAACAACACTGAAAATATTTTAACATCACATCATCGCTGGCAAAGATCTTGACATCATAATATCACAATATCATCATAAATTCGCTGGTATGTTACCTCGGTATCACGATATCATCATAAATTTGTCGGCATGTTACCTCAGCATCAACTCGACCGGTAAAGACCTCAGTCCCAATATTTTCATCTCACTTATATCAATATCCGGAATTAATGAAAATATGCATGTTATGGAATAAATGAACATGATTTGAATTCCACAAGCAAATCCACTCAAAATTTTCAACTACAATAATAAATATTTAAAAAATATAGAATTCTCATCACTTCACCACATTTATCAATTCAAGTACCATGCCAACTCACATTTACATTTTTAATCATCTCATTTCTTATAATTTTAAAATATTTCACGTATCACACGTAGGAGAAAGAAAAAATTTGAGAATTTTACGATATTTACAAAGTTTTGAAAGTCCACTTGCCTTAGTCAAATCACGGTCAATCTAACACTTTGACCTTTCCTTTTTTAATGAAATCCGCAGCACCACAATCTATTCGAATAAATTATCACCATGAAATTTCTAACCTAGACCCAAAGACCAACTAATTTCGTTATTAATTTTCAAAGTTTTGAATCTAGTATTTAATCTTAAGCTTGTGATTATATCACGGGACACCACTAATTGTCAAAATATGTATGTATTAAGGAGAATAAAGTAACGCTGCCATGTGTAGCATTTAAGTTAAAATCACTGCCTCAAATTCTTTCCACCTCACCTCTTACTAGTCAGTTTCCTGGGAAGAGAATTAAACAACCATTATCATCATGTCATAGCCCACTACCAAGTCTTTATTCTCTTTTATTTGTTTTGACACTACTGTCAAGTTTATGCACCAAACTTAATTAACCTTACACTTACATAATCATTACTCATAATGTTTATCACTAACCTTGGAAGTATTTTCATATTACCATACAAATATATTCAACCAGATTCACTAACCTGAAGCAAGAAAGTTTTTCTTGCAACGTCGCACAGGTCACATTCTCAACCACAACTATATTTCTTTTCGTTTTTTTTTTTTTTTTTTTTTTTTTTTTTTTTCTTCTTCTAAAATGAGCAGAATGTGCTCTTATTTACACAGGCATCAATGCCTCTTCCATAGCTCCAAAGGAGCATAAATAATAAGGATCAAAGAGCTTTTGAAACATAAAAAAAATACCTAAATCTAACAAAGATCAATAGTGGACATTAATGGATTATAAAGAAATAATTTATCCGGGCAAAACTAAGTAGAATAAAAAATTTTTAGGGATAAGAATATTTAAAAATGGACTGGATCATTAGAGAAATTCTTTTTATATTTATCTTTTTCTATATTGAAGTTTTATACTCTGGAAAAACATTTGATATGCTAATTGTAACAAATTGTATGGTGCTTTCTTCTTGTCAGTGCGTTTGTAAGACAAAAGGTATTGAAAGTCTCAATAATGTCGTCAATGACATAAGCGGGGAAAGATGCAAGAATCCATGTGTCTTTATTCTTTCAATTGATACTTTTTTTAAATCCTTTTGGCTCCAAACCCCCTTTAAATCCACCCCTTGTTTAGTGCCTCGATTGATTATTATTGTACCCACACATGTGCACATCACATTTCTTTGTCTATTGAGACCTTTCAAAGTTGTTGACAGGCAATAAATCCTATGTTAAATATCTCAATTTGAAATTTTCTTTTCCAAACTCACCTCATAATTTTGAAACTCATATAATTTACTTAAGTAATAATTATTACTACTTATATAATTTAATAAATAATTATAATGATTTATTTATTTATAGTGCAGGTTGTATTAAAATTTTAAAATGAAGATTAATTATCTAAATAATAATTTATATTAAATAAACAAAAATATTTATAAATTAATAATAAGAACTAAAAATATAAAATGTGTGTGAATATCAAGAATTATATGTTTGACAAAAGTATTAATATCATAAATATATTAAAATATCTGAAAAAAAAATCTATCAAGTCTAATTATAAAATAAATGATTTAATATGAAATATCAAGTCAATATTATTAAAATAAATGAAATCGACAATATAACATAAATTTTAAATTCAAAAATAAAAAAATTCACAGAATACTCTTAGATCAAATTTCAACATAACATACGCATATATTATTTAAAAGAAAAAAAATATAAGTTTATAGTTTTATCCAATAACAAAGTATATTCAAAATTTAAAAATTAAAATATTAATAAAAAATAAATATAAGATAAAAAAACATGTCTTTTTGTTCTATTTTGCGCAAGTGTGGTCCATGAGAGTGTTCAAATTTGAGTTTGTCACTGACTCCAATTATTGTTCACAAATTTATTCAAACTAAAACAAATCATACTCTCGATTTCTTTATAATGTTTCTTGAGATTAAACAATATGAGTTTTAATAAATATTTTAAAATATATTTATTTTTATTATATTACTTAAATAAATATAATTTATAATTTTTAAATTTAAATATTTTAAAAAGTTAATTTAATTTTAAAAAATTATAACATGACCAAAAACAAAAAGAACAAATTACTCGAATTAAAATCGGAAAAGGATAAAGAAGAGGGAAAGCAAAAGATATTGGTGGGCCAATAAGAAAATCATTTACCTTCTTTTGTTTTCATTTTCCTTCATCTCTTTTGTCAAACTAAGCTCGAGTTTCTCTAAAATATATGTTCGGCTATTAAGTTTGATATGGTTTGAGAAATTTTCTATTTTCATTTATTATTTTTAAAATAATTATATATCTAGTATAATTTAAAAATTCTAAAACTTTAAAATTTTAAGTTTCAAAATCTATAACAAAATAAAAGAAATATCCCACAGTGTCCTTACCATAACAAATTCCTACCTGTCAACCATTTAAACAGTCACCAAAAATTAGTGGGGAAATTAGATCTCTTACATCACTGTCAAATAGTTGATAGGCAGTGATGGCTGCCGGCTGCCATCGATTGGGATTTACATAAATTTAAATTAATTGGATTTTAACATGTATATTAAATATTGAATAAAAAATAAAATAAAAAAAATATTTAGATTTATTAAATGTTTTCCTTATTTCAAAATCGTTATTATTTTAATTAAAAAAACTTTAAATGTCACAGATAAAAATTATTGTGTGTTCACCCAACAATATTTTTCATATTCCATTTCTTTTATAACTAGCCTGTGCCATTGACCAAACACCACATGATGAAAAGGTGGAACCTATGCTAAAATTTGTAACACAGATGAGATGGAGCAATGCAAGAACAAGTAGCAATGGAGAGATGAAGATATGTTCAAAAGCAAAGAAGATTGAGAATGATAGAAATACAAAAGTTGATAACATTAAACGTTTGTCTTCTAGCTCTTCAACTTGTTTAACATACAACACGCAGAGAGGAATTGAAAAGATTATCATATTCTTGAGCAACACTTGCTGCTGGGAGTAATTACAAGTCAACTTTCTTAACCATAATCTATCAGTTCAAAAGAGCATTGTTGCGACCAGCAGGCCTCAAAGGATCAATCTTTCATATGCCATCATCAAGAGATGATGCCAACAACTTTAAATCTCATCACTAGAATAGACTGTCAATTACTTTTACCATTTTCAGAAGAGTACTCGGATCAGTAATAATTGGAGGATTCATAGGTCTATTACTATGATAGCTAGAGGAGCCTCCATTAAGAAAACTTGGTTTTGTGTGGGACGGTTATCTGACATTGTTCCGTGGTATTATAGACAAACTCACCATAACTTTTAATCACCACAAGCAACTCTATCAAACTTTTCAAACAGATTACTTATTCTAGAATCTTTATAACTAATCTCTTTCTGAGATGTTCCATACCAAAAAATGATGCACCAACTATTTACTTGTTGAAGATTTTTAGCATGATTTTTTTTTTTAATATTGGCCTAGTATAACTCGTGATTTAATAGGGTTGGGTTATGATTTTTAGAGCTCATTTAAAAAATAGGTTTTTTAATCGGACCTAAATAAATTTGCTGATTTGTGGGGCTTTTGCAATATGGGTTGGGGCAAATTAAAAATCAATTAAAAATAAAAACAAAATAGAGTTTAAAAATAATAAGAGTCCAAACTAAAAGTTTATTTAAAAATTTTAAATATTAAAATTCAGATATGTTTTTATAATATGTACTCCCTCCGTTCATCTTTACTTGTCACTTATTGATATTGCATATGAATTAAGAAACAATAAATAACAAGAGTATTTTTATTAAATCACCCTTTGAATATAATATCTTGAAAAATCTAACAAGAAAACAATGATAACTACTATAAAGGTAAATTAGGAATTAAGTGTGAAATTATCTCTGGATTTTATAAAGTGGATAAGTATTATTCGACATTCCAAAATAGTACAACGAACAAGTCAAAATGGACGAAAGAAGTAATAATAACACTAATACTATATAATATTGTCCTGTTGCTATTTATTTTAATATTTTATAATTATAATTTAATTTAAAAAATTATAAAAAAGTATATTAATAAAAATATGGCTAACCAGCAAGGCTCGCAAACCACATATTAATGGGCTGGACTAGTTGTTTTCTAACCTATAATAAAGGAATCAACCCGGTCTGACCTGTTAAATTCCAAAACTTGTATGGGTTAGCGCAATTGGGGTGGACCAACGTGTATTGACAGTTATAGCTGCCATCGATTGGAATCTTACGTAAATTTAAATTAATTGAATTTTAATATGTACATCGAATATTGAATGAAAAATAAAAGACTATTTATATTTATTAAATATTTTCCTTATTTCAAAATCATTATTATTTTAATAAAAAATATTTAAATGTCACATTAAGAATTAAGACAAAAATTATTGTGTGTTTCCCAACTATGTTTTTCATATTCCATTTCTTTTATAAGATTCAATTTTTAAGAGATATCATTAAATAAAAATAATTAATAAAGTATATATTACGTTTATTAATTCTTTAATGAGTGTAACTTTTGATAAGATATCACTAATCTTAGAATGAAAAAGAATATTTTTCTGCAACCACGACATACACCTAGTACTTCGCTTTCACGTTTTAACGGAGAAAGTAAACTTTGTATTCCTTTGAATTTACCACTGTTTGCTTGGTCATAAACATCAACATTTCATTGTTAATGAAAAAAAAAAAACTACTTCAAATGCGACATTGAAATAATGATGGATGTTTTATAAAAATAACCAATCTTAAATATTAATATATGATATTATCTATATGGTTATAATTTTTTTAAATTATAATTTTAAATATATCATAATTTATTTAGTCAAAAAAAATTTCTCAAACAAAACAAAAAGTTATGGAAGAAGGAAACAAAACGAAAGTATCCTCGACAACTAGTTTTGTTACGGAATAATCTATAACAACAACAACAACATATCCAGTGTAATCCCACAAGTGAGGTCTGAGAAGGATAACTTGTACGCAGACCTTACCGCTACCTCATAGAAGTAGTAAGGTTGTTTCCTATATTCATATATTATCAATTTACTATGCGCTCATACATCTAATCTTGGGCAGCCCTCATACAATAATTAGTTTTTAATTTTATGACAGCTTTTTTTTTCATGCTTTTTTAAAAAATAATAATTTATATGAATATTTTATCATAATAATTGGTATTTTAGAAAAAATAATTTAGAAAATAAATAATTAATGCTGAGAATAAAGCATTAAATAAATTAATTATTTTCTTTTAATATTTTAAAAATAAAATCTATTTTTGAAATAACAAATAAGTAAAATAAATGGAAGGTAGAGTATGCCTCAATTATTTTTATTAAGATTAAAAAGTCTATATCTGAATGCATATTCGAATATTAAGATATTGCAGTAAAATCTAAATATTAAATAATTAAGATTATTTATTTTCTCAACATCTGAATGTATGCAATTTGTCTTTATTTAAAAATAATAAATAGAAATTTAAATAAAATAGTAAATTAATCTAATATTATGTCAATAAAATATTTATAAAAATTTATATAACAATTGATGGGGGTGATGATTGATAATGGTGATTATTGTATAGTGATTGCCAGCAATAATTAATCATTGAAATGATATTGATAATTAATGTGATGGTAAATAATGACAATAATTAGCAATGTATAATATTAATTAATAGTGATAATTATTGATAATAGTTAGTATTATAATTATAAATAATAAATAATAATTATAATAATTGATTTTTGTAATTAGCGATAGCGTAGACGTGGTTGAGTTGACTATGGTATATGGGGTTAGTTGTAACTTAAATGAGGTTTGTGGGTGATAGTTATAGCCTTTTTTTTTGTAAAAAATTTTAGTAAGGAATTCTAAAACTTTGTCGATTCAAATTTATTTAAAATTCATTAAATAATTATAAAAGAAGAAATGTAAATACACTTAGTAATTAAAATTTTAAAATTTAAATAATTTAAATTTGAGATAAGTATCAAAAATACATCTAAATTATCTTTTTTTTTTAGTTTCATACTTAAACTATTGAGATTGTGAATTTATACCTAAACTGTCACTTAAGGAGCTGTTTAGTAGGAGGTATTAGAAAAAATGATCTATGTATTATCTACTGATATTAATTAATACTAAAAAGGGGCAAAAAAATCTTAGAACTATTCAAGAAGATTTAAATATATCCCTCATTCACCTATTTAGTTAAAAATACCCATCAATCTATCTTTTTGGTCCATATCTACCCTTAGAATTAACAACCTTTTATTTGTTAATTATTATTATTATTATTATTTATTATGTGACATTTTTTTATTGAATAAAATTAAATTTCAGCCGATTGATTTTTGCTTCTACCCGTTCCGATCCATATTCATTGCCCATGAGCCAAACCCAATTAAAAGATCCATTTCAAATAAAAGATTAACAGATCGATTTCTTTATAAGTTGTGGTTCTGCAACTTCTCAAGACAAGGCTTAGTTAAGGATGCAGTAAATCAGGAGTTTTGAGTGGAACTAAAAGAAGAAATCTTGCACATTCATCCATCTTATTGAAATAGGTTATGTTTTCATTGACTGAAAACAGGCAAAACAGCAAGCACGAAGACACAGAGTGACGGATTTCAATATCATTTGCAATCTGTCATGATAAACCTGCCTGTTTCAAGTGAAATACCCCAGTTAGATGTCTAATAGTGGCATCCTATCCCAAAAATAAAGCAAAGGAGCATAGCCCAACAAAGATAAGACACCTAGAGATTGACCTTGCAGCAAAAAGATCTATGGCTAACAGATGAATCCAAATCAAATACAACATCACGTAATGGGTCTTTTAATTGGGTTTGGGTCATGGGTAATGAATATGGATTGAAGTGGGTAGAAGAAAAAAAATTAATGGGCTGAAATTCAATTTTATCCAATTAAAAAATATCATATAATAAATAATAATAATAATAATAATTAAAAAATAAAAAGTTGTTAGTTCTAAGAGTAGATATGGACCAAAAAGGTAAACTGAGGGGTATATTTAACTCTGGATAAAGAGTATATTTGAACTTTTTTGAATAATCCAAGGTTATTTTGAGCCCTTTTCCATAATTAATACTATGTTTGTAGAAATTTGAACCCTTCTATTAACTAATCTATATATTAGTTAATAACACATACATACCTCCAAATTCTTTTACACTTTTTCTTTAATTTTCTTGATTTTATATTTTATATTTGTAGTTTTGTACTAGTAAATTTATTTAAATAAATTATCTTACAAAATTTATTTATTTGCGGGTTCATATTTTTATAATATAAAAATAAATAAATTTATCATATCAAAATTTTAAATTTTATTTATTTGTGATTTCATATCTAACATAATAGATAAAAAATATTTTGTCATGTGAATTTTATTTTTTTTAATAATTAATTTGGTTGAGTGATTTTGTTGATACAAAACAAAGTTTAATGATGTTAAGATATATTCTCAAAGTTGATAACATTATATGAAAAATAAAACTTTTAACTTTTTATGTATAAATATAGATTATTTATTTTACTTTGGTTTACCATCTTTTCAATTTTAACAATAGATAGCTTTTTTATTAATTAAAAGCTAGTGTTTTATTAGAGATGAATTTATTAAGATCATAATTATTTATTCTCAAATAATTCAAGTGAAAAACTAGCAAATATGATGACAAAATTATTCTCCTAACTAGTTAGAAGCCACACACAAAAAAAAAATTCATTTTGATTTAATTACATAATAATTCGAGGGTATAATTTGAAAGAAACTTTTTGTTGAGTTTTAAACTAAGAACCAAACTAGGTGGGAAGCAATGACCAAACACTTGATAAAAAATAATGCTGCATTTCTTATTCTGCATTACTAATCCCTACGTTATTTATTTTTGTACCAAATGACCCTTTATAAATTTGAGAAGCGCACCTCTATCTTTTGTTTCAGTCTCATCATGGTGTGTAATGTTCAAAAAAATATCCTATCAATTAAAATTAAATATTAAACTATTATTATATTAAAAAATAAATAAAATATAAAAATATTTTTCTTACTCCACCCCATCACTTTCTCTCACCGTT
>JAOTQJ010008284.1:0-18190 GCA_025642045.1 Solanum sejunctum
AATTATGTCGTAATAGCGTTTTGTGTTGTTTTGATGTTGTGATGGTATTAGAGAGGGTTTATTGATGTTGTAGGTTGTTGTAGTGGTGGTTGATTGATTATTTGAGTCGAGTTGAATTCTCGGGGCGGCGTATTTTAAGGGGAGATGCTGCCGAAAGTTTAATAAAATTTGAAACTAGAGAGTTAGGATTTAAAACCCGATATGGTTGTTAATCGTTGGCATTATCATAATTTGTGTAGACGTTGAATATCCGAAAGCATAAAGTGGATTGGTCTTGTGTTGGAGTTAGTTGGAGAAAAAAATCGAGGTATGTAAAAATTTTCTATCTCTTGGCATGATTTGGTTAAACTTAGTCAATGTCGTATGTTTGAAAAAAAAAAAAGAAAGGAAGAAATCCCTTTTCCTTCACAATTTGGGCCTAATTATAAGCTAAGTTTATTCTTTGTCACTCTTATCCTAAGTTAATCCCATCCATGACCTTTGAGTCTTAAAAAAATTCATGAATAGTTTTTGTTTGACTGAAAGCTAAATAGTTGGAAAGCTATAGGTTCTGTTGTTCCAAAATCACTTTAAAAATTATTTTGAAGCCTATTTTAGTAATGTGTACGATGAAAAACTAAACAAGTTCCTTGAAATCACCTTTATGCGTAGATTTGAGCAATTTTGGCAAGTTTCATAAACGAATAACTTCTTGATTTCAAAAATGAACATTTTGCATATTACTATGTTTTTGGAACTAGTTTTTGTGCATGTGATTCTCACGACTCTATTCGTGCCATTTTGGTTTCGCTCACCGGTTCCCAGGTCGGTTATTATCGTGCGTATGTATAACTATATGTATGTATGTATATATATTCTGAAGTAGGTTGGATAGAGCAAGTCGATTTGCCCATGGCCCGGCTTTGCTTAGTTTGGAGACAAAAGGAGCTGGGCTTGGAATATGTTGGCATCATGACGTGTAGGTGCTTGGCCCATTTGCCCTGGCCCACTTGAGTGCGTGGGCCCTTCGCCTCGGCTCACTTATATAACGGGCATGATGACCTTTACATATTATGATATATAAGTGTCTGGCCCCTTCGCCTCGGCTCACCTATCCTATGACGTGAGTGCATGGCACCGTAGCCTCAGCTCACCTATGCTACAGTTGGGACTTGTGTTGGAGATTTCGGGGATTTGAAACTTCTAGTGTTATGTTGTGGTATGGCGCGAGTTTAGAGGTCGTCATCGTTACCGTCCGATATACATTATTTTGATATTTTAAATAAAAAATTATTTTGATGTTTGCATACAAGTTTGACTCATGTATTTTATTCGAATTACTACTCTCACTTATATTTTGTACTTTTCGCTTTACATACTCGGTATGTATTTCGTACTGATCCCCTTCCTTCAGGGAGTGGCTGCGTTCATGCCCGCAAGTACCGACGTACAAGTTAAAGAGCCTTCTTCTTAGGATCTTTGTCTACCGGTGAAGTGCTCCCTTTGCCTCAGGAGCAGATTTATGGTATATACATGTACACTCGTTTTTTGTATTTTGCATTTATGCATACTCGAGGGTATGATGGGGCCCTGTCCCGTTCTATCATTCAGTTCATATATGTAGAGGGTTGTGGATACATGTGAGTATGGGATATTGTGTTTGGTATGACTTCGTATGTATGACACGTTTGTTTGGCGGTTCTACCGCAGCGGTGACCTTGTCGGCCCGCATATATATGTATATTGTTGTTTACTGTTTGCTGGGGTCGCTGTTTGCAGGTGTGATTAGTCAGTAAAACAAAGAAAACTCTATCAAATTTTGATAAATTCCTTAGCTATTATAAATGAAAATCCGATTTAGTGTTTGTCTGGGTGCCCAATCGGCACTAATCACGATCCCTGGGTTGGGTCATGACAGTTTTGATCATGAAAACTGATGTTTTATATGTTTTGGGGACCATAAATAGACTCTCAATGGTTCTAGGATAAAAATATCCTCAAATTATAAAGAGAAAATGTCATTAACTCATCCAGTGAGGGTTCGCGACGCGCTCCGGGCGCAGCCTTTCAAACAGCTCTGCACCTCTCTACTAAAATGATCATAACTTTCTACTCCAAACTCCGATTAACACGAAATTAGATACGTTGGAAAGCTAATTCGAATATCTTTGATTTGATATATTATGAATCATTCAACTCATTATAATGTATGAGATATGGTCAGTTGAATTGACCCTTCTATCAACTCATACGAAAATTTAGTTGCTAAAAATTCTTTAAACTTGGCTTGATGTAAAAGATCCCTTATGACTCTAAATCATACCTAAGATACTTTAAATACTTACGAATTGATCCTAGCACGTATATACAACTTACAAGTCATTAGTTCACCTACCTAACCTTTATAAAATCATACTTTAGAACTACAACCTCATATCAGCTCCAATTTTATTCCTATACTAAGAAATTGACTTTAACATCTATGCTCAATTAAGAATCCTCAATTAAAATCCTATATCATATGAAGGAATCATACCAAGGATGACTCGGTCTTAGCTTAAAAAAAATTGGAGTGTTACTAAGTCGCCTACGTATATCTGGTCATACAAGAATCAGGTCGTGTGTAATTGTAGATTTAATAATGAATGAAATTCCTAAAAATAAAATTAACGTTGTGGGACATAGAATGGGAGCGATAACTGTTGGAGTTGGACGGATTAATGTAATGAAGATAATTCAGGTATTGATAGGAGAATGATGACAAGGGGTAGGACAAACAATACCGAAGAAAAGCAAAAGATTCATTGTAATCGGCAACAAGAATAGGAGCCTATCTGTGGAGTGAAAAAAAGTGACATGTAAAGAATTCCACGAATTTTGAAACCTATAACTTTAAAAAATACTAGATAAAATAGTTAGGGTGCGCCTATTAAATAGTGAACTAATTATAAACATAATGCAAATTCCCCTTTAGAACATAAAATTTGCTATAAGACGATAAGATGACGTCTTAGGCTATGATGCCTCAGGCCATGCTAATCGTAAATTATATCATCAGGTCATAATAAGATGTCCGTAGGCCATGAAAGATGATACCTATAGAGAATGACACCTTCGGATCTTGATAAACATAAGTTAAGTCCCTAGGCCATGAAATAGTGTTTGTAGGCCATGGAGGATGATGCCTTTGCATTATGACACCTTAACGGCATGATAAGCAGTAATTTAATCCCTAGGCCATGAAATGCTATCCTTAGGCCATGAAAATGACGCCTTTAGACCATGATGCCTTTGGGACATGATAAACAAAGCCTGAATCCTAAGCCATCAAATGATGTCCTCGGGCCATAAAAATGATGCCTTTGGACTATGACGCCTTAGGGGTGTAATATGTCATGTATCTTTTCGGACCAATTCATTCAAATTTTCAAGCAAAAATACAATTTTCGAGCACAATGCAATGCAAATTTTAGGCAAATACAATGTTTCAAGCTAATGTTATGCAGATTCGGGCACATGTAATTTTCGAGCTAATAATACAAAATCTGTGTACATGCAATGCAAATTCTTGGGCCAATGCAATGTCATACAAATCTCGAGCCTTGATTATGCAAAATTTAGACACATGCAGTTTTCCAAGCCAATACTATGCAAATTCTGGCACATGAAATGCAAATCTCAGGCAAATATTATGCAAAATTTGGGCATATGTAATTTTTTAAATCGATATTATGCAAACTTGTACACACGCAATGCAAATTCTTAGAGCATTTCGGGCCAAAATTCAGATGCAAAATTATTGGGCCAATGCAATGTCATTCTCGAGCTCAAATGCAGTGCGAAGAGTTAGAGTGATATTTTATCTTACTAAAATGATGCTTGTTCGAGTAATATTGAAATGTGTGTCTGTCTTTTCTGCATTAAAAAAAATTGTTAGTTTATAATAGGGGAATGTTTATTTGTTTCTTCACCTTGGCCAATATGCTCCGTTGGTTGCTGATATCCAGACTCTTGTCAGACTTTCGTCTTGGGTAAAGTGGTATAGCATTTGAAATTTGAAGGTAGTACATATATACATATGTAAATAATGTGAAAAAATTTAAGAGACAAAATAATTGATAATTTATAAATGATACTGAATCTTCGACAGTGGCACATTTTGAGAAAAATCCGACGTCCAATTGAGGAGGCATCCTCAGATTAAGACTTTCCTTCATGAGATTTGTACTGCTTCGTTATGAATATTTGAGCTCGTCTAAAAAACTCTGCCCCAGTTAACTTTGTCTTTATCACGATCCTAGCATAGGGCCCAGACGTGATCGATGAATGGAAAAACCCGAAGAAACCCCAAACGAACCTCATAACATATCATTACGCATCCTTGATTGCGGAAGCAATAAAATAAGACATCAAGCAATTTACATCAAAATCCTTCATCAAATCTTACAATAGACCTTGGTTTCATACCTCAAAACATAGCAAAACAGTCATAATTTCATAAGCTCCATCATAGTGCACAATGATTTTCATAATAAGATAAACCCAATTGTAGATCGACTTTAAACATGCAAATTAGAGTAAAAGAAAGCTTGGGTATCACGGGTGAAATGAACCCATGAAAGAAACACACATATCTTAGCTTTCTAGATGAACTTGATAAAGATTGAAGATGGAGACTTGAAGCTTGAGAGGAATTCCTTAGATCCGAGACTTGAGTTTAGGACTCAAATATTGGCTAAGTGTTTGAATAAGTATTACGGAATGTTTAGAATGATATGAGGGTGAAAAATGGTTAAGTATAGGCATTTTCACATTTGGGAATACTTAAGCACAAGTCTTAAAAGTCTTGGACCGAGTTAAAAAAAAGGCACAAAATTTTACCTGTGCACATCGCGAAAGCAACGCAATTTGCTCACTGAAAATCAACATTTGGGAATTTCAAATTTTGATACGTTGCTCTAAAATCAAGGTTAGACCATTCTCCCCATAATTTTGACCCCTTGAACAAGAATATGAAGTCGAATTTTCAATATCACTCTCGAATTTTGAGATATATGAAAATTACAATTTCAGGCACTTTCGAGGCACATTTTCGAGCACTTTTTGGGGTCGTTTCAATATCTCTCCCTTCGGGACATTCGTCCCCGAATGTCAAAGAGACGTACATGATATGCATAAACATGACAATTTAAACATGAACATATGCAATGACATGTAGTTGAACATAAGACTTGAGATCAAATAAGGGACTTAGATCAATAATTTGGGCTTTAGTCGAGTGGACCAAGTAAGGATATCACTTTTGCATGTCCGCTTCGGCCTCCCAAGTAGCACTTCAACTTGTTGATTCCTCCAAAGGACCGTAATGGATGCTACCTCTTTGTTTCTCAATTTTTCACTTGCCTATCCAAAATCTGAACCGGAACCTCTTCATAAGACAAATTCTCTTCAATAACACGCATAACATCAAGAGGCATAATGGCATTCGGGTCACCCACACATTTCATCAACATGGACACATGAAACACTAGACGAATCAAATCCATTTCTCTAGGCAATTCTAACTCATATGCTACTTTGCCAACCCTTCTCATCACCCTATAAGGACCCACATATCTTGGGCTCAACTTTTCCTTCTTACCAAAATGGACCACACCTCTCATGGGTGACACCTTCAACTAAACCCAATCACAAACTTGGAATTCAAGATCCCTTCTCCTCACATCGACATAGGACTTGTGGTGAGTTTGGGCCGTCTTCAACCTTTCTCTAATCATTCTAACCTTCTCAAGAGCATCCATAATCAGATCTGGTCCCAATAAAGCTACCCCACCAACCTCAAAACCAACCAATCGATGATCTACAACATATCCCATAAAGAGCCTCGAATGGAGTCATACCAATACTAGAATGATAGCTATTGTTGTAGGCAAACTCAACTAACGAAAGATGATCATCCTAACTACCTTTAAGATCCAACACATATGCTCTAAGCATATCCTCAAGGATTTGGATGGTTCTCTCGGCTTGGCCATCTGTTTGAAGGTGAAGGTCGTAGAAAGCTTAACTCTAGTATCAAGACCCCTTTGAAAGGACCTCCAAAAGTGTGAAGTAAATTGTGCTCCACGATCCCATATGATGGATAGAGGAACCCCATGGACACTTACCAAGTCATGAATGTATAACCTTGCATAATCTTCAGCCTCATATGTGGTCTTAACTAGTAGAAAGTAAGCCAATTTTGTCTTCTTATCAAGCTACTACCCAACTGGAATAAAAAACCTTTCTAGTCTTGTGAAACCCAATCACAAAATCCATATTAATCACCTCCTACTTCCAAGTAGGAATCTCAATATCTTGGATTAGGCCACCCGGACTTTGATGCTCGGCTTTGACGTGTTAACAAGTATGACAACCAAAAATGAATTTGGCAATGTTCCTTTTCATGCCTCCCCACCAATACACCTCTCTCAAGTATCTATACAATTTGGTGAAACCAGGATGGATAGAATAAGAAGAGTCATGGGCGTCACCAAGGATCCTTTCTATCAAACCATCAACACATGGTACACACAAGCTACCTTGGTACCTAAGGGCACCATCTCCCCTTGGGAGAAAACCTCCACCTTGCCCTCTTTCACCAAGGCCTTCAATTCTAATAAGGAGAGATCAAGATCTTGTTTTGCTATCACCTCATCCATCAAGGAAGACCTGGAACCATCAACAACTACACCACTATTACCAACCTCTTCCAATCTAACTCTCAATCTAGCCAATCTATGCACTTCCCTAGCCATCAACTTCTCACTACCATCAACACGGGTTAGGCTACCGATAGACACCTTACTCAAGGCATCTGCCACCATATTTTCATTACTCAGATGATAATGCACACTCATATCATAGTCCTTAAGAAATTTTAACTATCTCTTTTGCCTCAAGTTGAGATTCTTGAGTAAAGACATATTATAGGATCTTATGATTGGTGAACATATCAACATGCACCCCATACAAGTAATGATGCCAAATCTTTAAAGTAAACACAAAGACGGCAAACTCAAGATCACGGGTAGGACAGTTCTTTTCATACACCTTGAGTTGTTTAGAAGCATAGGCTATGACATTATCATTTTGCATCAACACATAACTCAAACAAACTCGGTAAGCATCACAATACATATCAAACCCCTCAAGCCCATCTGATAGTGACAATATAGGGGAAGACACAAGCTTATCTTTCAAGGTTTGGAATCATCGGTCCACACAAACTTAGCCTTCTTTTGAGTCAATTTTGTCATAGAAGAAGCAATAGAAGAGAACCCATTCACGAACCTCCGGTAATACCCCTCTAAGCCCAAGAAACTTCTAATATCCATCGGGGTTAATGGTCTAGGCCAATTCCTAATCACAGCGATCTTTTTAGGATCCACCTTAATACCAGACCCCGACACCACATGTCCTAGGAAGGCAACCTCCCTTAACCAAAATTCACACTTTTCATATTTTGCATACAATTTCTCCTCCCTAATCTTTGCAACACAACCCTCAAATGAGCCCTATGCTCCTCCTCACCACGGGAATAAATCAAAATGTCATAAATGAAAACCACAATAAAGGAATCAAGGTAGGATTTAAAGACCCAATTCATTAAGTCCATAAAGATGGTCGGTGCATTGGTCAACCCAAAAGACATTAGCACAAATTCATAGTGCTCATACTTAGTTCGAAAGGCCATCTTGGAAATATCACACTCCCTCACTTTCACTTGATCATACCCAGATCGAAGATCCATCTTAGAGAAATGGCTAGCCCCTTGCAATTGTTCAAACAAATCATCAATCCTTAAAAGAGGATGCCTATTCTTGATGGTGACTCTATTGAGTTGTCATTAGTCAATACACATCCTAAGGGACCCATCCTTCTTTTTCACAAACAACACCGGAGCACCCTAAGGTAATTGGCTAGGTCTAATAAATCACTTCTCCAACAAGTCTCTCAATTATTCCTTCAACTCATTCAACTCTGCAGGGACCATACGGTAAGTGGGAACAAAAATGGGTTGAGTGACGAGGAGGAGGTCTATGCCAAAGTCTATTTCCCTTTCGGGAGAACACCGGGAAGGTCATTGGGGAAGACATCAAGAAACTCATTCACAATCGAAACCGACTCTATGGGAAGGACTTTAGACTCCACATCCCTAACCCTCCCATGATGGTAAAGACATCCCTTAGAGATCAACTTATAAGTTTTAATGAAAGAGATGAATCTACCCTTGACCACCATATCTTGACTTCCCCACTCAAGGATGGGTTCATTTGAAAATTGAAACTTGACCCTATAGGTTCTACAATCAATAAAAGCATAGTATGCATGCAATCGATCCATCCCAAGAATGATATCAAAATCAACTATGTCTAACTCAATAAGATCACAAGGCAAGATTTTATGAAAAATGCAAATAGGACAACTTCTATAAACTTTCCTAGCAATAATGGATGCCCCAATAGGAGTAGACACCTCATATGACTCATGCAACAACTCGAGGTCAATATGAAACTTTTGGGCAACAAATGGAGTAACAAAAGAAGGAGTTGCACCCAAATTAATCAATGCATACACATCAAAGTCAAAGATTTTCAATATACCACTGACAACGTCATGGACTTCATCAACCCTTTGGCTCCCATGCAAAGCATAAAATCGGTTGTTCCTTGGGGCACCATCTTGTCGATCACCTCTCCCCAATGGGAACGCATTAGCACCTTGTGGACGAACCTCTTTGCCCTTGTTGCAATCTCAAGGGCAATCCACCTTTTTATGACCCACTTCCCCATAACCAAAGCATGCATTAGTATCTCTCAAGCATGGGCCCCTACGCCTCTTACCACACCTAAGACACACCTCATTAGGGACCACGACACTAACACCTTGGGGCCTTGAAAAATCATTGGCAAACCCCCTATTAGAAGTATGAGAGGACCCTTAGCCTTGGTGGACTCGGACCCCCTTTTGGAAATTACCCTCGAAACAGGCCCTCTTGGCCTCATGACCCCTCCTTTTCCTCAATTTCTCCCCTTCCATTTGCTCAGCAAAGGTCATCAAACGTGACAAGTCCATTTCACTAATCAACATAGCGGACCGACACTTTTCACTAACCAATTCGAACACACCCATTACAAATTTGTTCATCCTAGATCTTGAGTCGCCCACCAAATGTGGAGTATATTTCAAAAGTTGGGTAAACTTAAGGGTATACTCCCTCACACTCATAGACCCTTGTCTCAAATTCATAAATTCCACCAACTTAGCTTCCCTAAGTTCAAGGGGGAAGAACCGATTAAGGAAGGCCACCTTGAACTCCTCCCAAAGTACCACATAGTTGACTCCCTTTTCCTCCTTCCATTGGTTGCACCATATTTGTGCTATCCCCTTGAGTTGGTAAGCCGCCAACTCCGCCTTATCCTCTGGCCTCAGACCCATGATGGACAAAATTTTGTAGACCTCATCAATGAACTCTTAGGAGTCCTCACTCACCTTTGACCCATGGAATTCCTGGGGATTCATTCTCATGAAGTCTATTACCCAAGAGGCTGGTGCAGGAGCAGGAGAGGCTTGGGCCCCTTGGTTGGCTTGATTAGCCACCACTTGTCCAAGCAAGGCGAGAGCATCCCTAAGATCTCCATTGGCTAGTTGCTCCTCGGACGAGCATGCTCGTCTTCCCCTCGTATTAGGAATGATCTAGCATAACAAAGAACAATCATTAGGGAAAAAACTTACTTCGACTCTTTAGCACAACTTAGAGCATGAAGAAAGGAAACATTTTCTTAAACGTCTCATAGCCTCCTACTCATAGGTCTGGTCTACAATACAACCATGAATAAGAATCTAATCAACATAGTGTATTGAACTCCGAGGATCTAACAACCTAGTGCTCTGATACCACTTTTGTCACAATCTAATCCTAGAGCCTAGACGTGACTAGCGAAAGGAAAACTCGAAAGAACCCCAAACAAGCCTCATATCATATCATTACATATCCTTGATTGCGAAAGCAATAAAATAAGACATTAAGGAAATGAGCATAAACAAGGAGAATGGGACTAATGGTAAACTTCCATATCGTAAATATCAAGGGGCAATAGAGTAAAGCTCATAACATAGATACATATCATGTCCAACAACACTTCTATTACATAGATAAGAGCAGGGGCCAAGACAAAGCAACAAGGCTCACCCTCATACCTAAGTAAACAATAAGGAAGAGTATCTCAATACATAATAAGAGAAACTTAGACTACGGTCCTCGAAATAGAGGACTCACCAACAAGCTTGATAGAAGTCCTGCTAGGCACGTGTTAGACGATGATCAAGCAGTACACCAGTTCCTACATGATGACACCATATAGGCATAGAGTATTCGTTAGTACATTTGAATGTACTAAGTATGTAAGCTGTAATGCAATAAGAGATTAAGCATCGTAGTCGAAATGCATAGAAATAGACAATAGCTAACATAATAACCATATGACATGCATGATTAGTGCTTAAGTAAAACATGCTTACATAGGACATAACATATGTGTAAGAAGAGATCATTCACTATTGGTGGATTGTCACACCCTACCACCCTTGGTGATTGAGGTACAAACCCCATCAGTGGATCATCGCACCCTACCACCCTTGGGGTACAAAACCCCAACAAGGTTGGTGGATCATCACACCCTACCACCCTTGGTGCCGGATACAAACCCCCCGATAGGTTGGTGGGTACAAACCCCAAAACAAGGTTACCAGGTGCACAATCCCTGGGTAGAGCATAGTCACATTTTAAAACTATATAGAGCACCATATAAATACATTCATTCATCATCATTTTATCATAATTTTATCATCATATAGTCATTCAACTCACAAGACATACATTGGATCTTCAATTCCTGAAGAAACCATAACCGGATATTTTATCAAACACTTAGAGGGTGTGCGATGCTAGTGTAAAACCATGCAATTCAAGAGTAAAATCATGCTAAAAAATTAAATGTAAAACCTTCAATAGATACTTGGTAACACCCTCAAGCAATTTACATCAAAGCCGTTCATCAAATCTTACAATAGAGCTTTGTTTCATACCTCAAAACATAGCAAAACAGTCACAATTTCATGAGCTCCATCATAGTGTGCAATGATTTTCATAATAAGATAGACCCAATTGTAAATCAACTTTATATCATGCAAATTAGAGTAAAAGAAAGCTTGGGTATCATGGGTGAAATGAACCCATGAAAAAAACCCACATACCTTAGCTTTGGAGATGAACTTGATGAAGATTGAAGATGGAGACTTAAAGCTTGAGAGGAATTCCTTAGATCCGAAGAGAGTTTTGAGACTTGAGTTTAGGACTCAAATATTGACTAAGTGTTTGAATGAGTATTGAGAAATGTTTAAAATAATATGAGGGTGAAAAATGATTAAGTATATATATTTTAGTGAATAGGAACACTTAAGTCCAAAACTTTTAAAAAAACAAGCATAAAATTGTACCTATTCATGTCGCGGAAGCAATGCGATTTGCTCACTGGAAATCGACATTTGGAAATTTTAAATTTTGATATGGTTGCTCTGAAATCAAGGTTAGACCCTTTCCCTCCTAATTTTGACCCCCTGAACAAGAATATGAAAATAAGGATTTTATTATGATAAAACCGAACTCCATAAACAATAAGGGGTCATTTTAGTCTTGCTAGAGTATGCTCCTTAAACATTTTTTTGAGATCCTCTCAAGAACATTCTACCCCAGTTTTAGTGTCAGAGGAAAAATAAAAGTTTTATTATGATAAGACCGAACTCCATAGGAGCGCCTACATATCCCTCTTAAATAGGAATCAGATCTGACGTAGTTTCAAATTCAAAGAGCATAAGATAAAATCTAAATGTAATATCTCTTCACAACATCAGAATTGATAGGTCTGAGCCAGATTTCACCATCCATCTCTGCGAGTATAAGTGCTCCTCCAGTCAAGAACATGATGGATCATATACGAACCTTGCCAGTTTAGTGCAAACTTGCCCTTGGCCTCATCTTGCTTTGGGAAGATTCTCTTTAAAACTAATTGTCTAGGCAAGAAGTACCATCATTTGGCCTTCTTGTTGAATGTTCAGGTCATTCTATTCTGATAAAGTTGTTCGTGACAGATGGCAATGATCCTTTTTCCGTCAATCAATGCCAATTTTTCAAACCTGCTTCGTACCCATTCAGCGTCGCTCTACTATGCTTCTTGAATGATTCTTAAAGATGGTTTCTCAACTTCGACAGGAATTACAGCTTCATTACCATAAACCAAGAAGTAGGGTGTTGCTCCAGTAGAGGTTTGAATAGTAGTACGATACCCTAATAGTGCAAACGATAGCTTCTCATGTCACTACCTGTGATTATTAATCATTTTCCATAGTATCCTTTCAATGTTCTTATTCGCAGCTTCTACTGCTCCGTTCATTTGGGGCCTATATGCGGTGAAATTTTGATGGTTGATCTTAAATCATTCACAAGCCTCCCTCATTAAATCGCTATTGAGATTGGCATCATATCAGTGAGAATTGTTTCGGGCACCCCAAATTGAAATATAATGTTGTTTTTGATGAAATCGTCGACAACCTTCTTAGTTATAGATTTGTGAGATGTGGCTTCAACTCATTTGGTGAAGTAGTCAATTGCTACAAGAATAAATCTGTCTTTTTTATGCCGCTAGCTCTATGGGACCAATGACATCCATGCCCCAGGCAGCGAAAGGCCAAGGTGAGTTAGTGATATGGAGTTCATTAAGTGGGACTCAGATCATGTAGGCATGAGTCTGGCATTGGGGGCATTTATGAACATAGCAAATGCAGTCTGTTTCCATGGTCAACCAAAATTAACCTGACCTAAGGATTTTCTTTGCAAGGGTGAAGTTGTTCATGTGAGGACCACATGTTCCTGCATGAATCTCCTCTAAAGTCTCGATGTCTCCTTAGCTCTAACGCACCTCAGCAAACCTAAATCAAGAGTACTCCTTTATAAGATTTTTCCGTTTAAGAAGAACTGATTTGCTAGCTTCCTAATTGTGCATTTTTAGACTTTTATTGCATCCTCTGGGTAACTACCGCTCTTTAAGTATCCCTGGATATCATCCTACCATGGTTTCCCGTCTAGTTCTTCTTCCACATGGAAGCAATGTGCAGGTTTCTCATGTATATGAATGTGAATGAGATCAATGTAATTTTGATCAGGGTGCCAATCATGGAAGATAATGTGGCCAAAGCGTTTGCAAACTCATTATGGATTCGTGGAATGTGGTCAAACTACCTAAAACTTATGCATGCATGACCTAGTTTTAGGGGTAGATAAAGCTTTATATTAGGTTTCTACAAGAGTGGGTTAGACACAGACTGGGTTTCCTGTGTGAGAAGGCGCGTGGTCCCAAGGTAGCAACATTATCCGCTTACACCACACTAATGCCATAGCTCTAGACCTTGGGTTTTAAAGAGAAGTTTGTCAGAAGCGCAAAGGCACGACATAGCGAGAAAATGAAAAACTAGAGGGTCCCAAATGGGGAAAGATATGAACCGTATGACAGTATATTTAAAATAGTAACATTTAGCACATAATTTTAAATGCAGTAATAAAATATTAAAGCAAATTTGAGGGGATAAAGGGGCGTTAATAGGATGTTAGAGGGAAGGGGTGATATTAGCGGGATGTTAGAGGGGATAAGGAGGGGATGTTAGAGGGGGATAACAGTATTAAAAGTTAATAATAGTAAAAGGGAAAGGGGATACAAAAAGAAAAAGAAAAGCAATTCAGTTAGTAGGAGAGAAAAAATGATATAAACAAATAAGCAATTAATAATCCATATAAGACACAAAGCATGTAATGGTAAGATCCTAGTATTCCCCAGTAGATTCGCCATTCTATCGCGCCCCATTTTTTCTCGCAAAAAGATGAGAACCAGGACGACGTCATGACAAGGACTTTTTTGAAATTTTTAAGAAGGAAGAAAAGTTGCCACCTAATGATTAAGTGCATCAAAACACAATTTCTAACCTATTATTAAGTCTAAGTCTAAGTCACCAGAGATTGGATAAGGGCTCAAATTACCTCAAGAGGAAGATGTTAGATCCCCCTCGAGGTCCACAAAGTGGATCCCAACCGTATCTCGTGTCTTTTGTGGGGGGTATAAATAACAATTAAGGTCTCAAATTTTAATAATTATCCTAATTAAAATTTAAGTGATAAAAATACAATAAGGAATTAGATAAATACATGGAACAAATAAATAAATTATTCTACCACAAATAATTAAATAAAAACAAACAAGAGAGAGAGAGAGAGAGAGAGAGAGAGAGAGAGGAATCAAACTAAGTGATTTTATTTCACTCGAATCAGTTACTCGACTTTTTATTTTCGGAAGACAAATCGAAACTTGTGATTTATACCATGATATGGCTTATTAAGCCTAAGGATGAAAATCAAGATTTCGTCCCTATTAAAACGCAAGTTTTGATCATCCTTTCCGAAGCTCCTATATACCCCTACCCCTCCTAAATTTATTTATTTATTTAACTTAAAGGCGCAATAAAAGAAAAGAAAAATTTTAATCCTTTTCCTAAAATGCCTAGCGTCCCTCCTAATGTCCAAGAGACATTGTACTTCTACTTTGGTGAAATTTTAGACTTTAAAAAAAATCAAGGCTTTCTAGTTAGACCCGCATCAACCATAACAGTTAGAACGCACAAGTTGCACAAAAATTTCAAATTGTCCTCTCCAACAAATTAACATGCTTGAACATATGGACAATTGTGATGGGGTGATACATATTAAGTGTATGCATCAGTGATCAAATAGCATAATGTTTAAGAATATGATTTTAAAGCTTCTACTAATCTTTGGAGCAGAAAAAAAAATGAAAACAATTATAGGGTAAAAAAATTTGTAAATTCTATAATCACAGGATTTATTAAAATATTTAGACGACACAATGATAACCTTTTATGACAAAAATATGTTAATAGAATCACCCATTTGCTAACACATTATTGTTAATTTTATAAGATAAAAATTCTAACTGGTGTAACACGTTTTGCATCTGATTAAAAAGAACTTGATTAAAATTTATAGGCGTAAGTATTATTAATATTAAAAAATAGAAAATCTTGTGACCAAAACCTCCACGTGATGAAATGTGCTAAAAAGTATTATATATTATGAGCATTGTTTTTCTGAAAAAAGTATGTAAGAACATCATTTCAACCAAATACTACTAATAAACATGATTTTTAGAATTAATCATCAAGTTCAAAATATTATATTTTTTTCTGAAAAGTGTGCTGAAAACATCATATTAACCCATTATTACTAATGAACATGATTTTAGAAGTAATCATCTAATCCAAATACTACATCAACTAATTAATATATTTTTTTAAATAAATTGAGCAAAATATTTAGGTGCTAACAAATGTACCAATGAGTCACACGTTTATCCTATAAGCATGATATCTATTGCATTCACATAAGAAAAGAGAAAAATAAAAATAAAAGGAGCAGGTAGCTCATTAGTTCCCTTTTCCCCCTATCCCCTAATTCCAATATATTTTACTGTTTACAAATATTACATCAATACAACATCAAAAGTTAAAAATCTTCAAAGCTATTCTCCTTCAAATCTATCCCCCCAAGCGGACACTTTATTATGAGAAACTAAAAAAGACAACACTAAAAAAACAGTAGCGCAAGCAACAAGTAGCATTGCTAAGATTTATAATGGAAAGAGAGAAGAAAGTAGAGACTTACCAATTAGCTTCAACAATTCCTTGAACGACAGTAGCTTCAAACGAAGTTGCAAAGTAATTATTATTATTACTATTATCCTTTTTCTTCTTTACTGTAGTTGAGAGAGGAAGAAAAGATATAGAAGAGAATAGTTTTGATTTTTTTTTTAGTAAGAATACTTTCCATAGGAGAGATGATCAGAAGTGAGGCTAAAGCTCTATTTATATAGTGAAATAAAAGATCAAACGAAAAGGGAAAGAGCATCACTTAGAATCAACCACATATTCTTTTTCCTTATGTAAGTGAAGATTGATTTTTTTTAAAAAAATAATAATAAATCAAAAGTCAGTAAAGGAAATAATAAAAATTATTTGCTAATTTTTAGGAATTTCAATAGAAAATTTCCCAAAATGAGCATTAGTAAAATTTATCAAATTTAAACAAGGGAAGATAAGTTTGATTCAAGAAGTAAAAATAAACAAAAGAATCAATTATGCTAGACTTTGCCATAAATACGTAAGACGTAAATTCAACTACGGAAATAAAATAACTGAAAATTATTCATGGAGTTCTATAACTAAATCCGTTCAAAGCTTACCGGATTAAATGCAACGTTATTCAAACAAACCTAATAAGGACAAAATTAGTCATATATTCATCCCTAATTAAAAGTGCTACGAGAAGAATCATCCAATAACCACAATTAACATTATCATAAACAAAGGATAGAACAAAAACATGGTGTGATTCTATATAGCAACAGAGAGAAAAAAAATATTCATCTTAAAAAATTAATAAATTAGAGATACGTAGAGCTAATACAATCAACCCAAAAAAAATGATTTCATACCAAAGCAAGGAGCATAAATTTTAACAATCACTAGTTACCATAAACAAAGAGAGTACGGTAGTGAAACTTAAAAAAAGAAACAAGATACTCAATTAGACAATTTCAATTAGCAAAAATTATATATCAAAATTTGACAAGGATAATTAAGTATCGACAAGTATATTGAAGAACTTGTTGAGACAAAATATGGAGGTTATCAAAACTTCACGAATCTAAACATATGAGAAATATGGCTAAATTCTTGAAAAGCATCATTACACAATTTTCAGTTTAGAGAACAAGAAATAATACGCAGTAAAAAATGAAATCAAACCAAATCCGCGATGCTTCAATCTCGAAATGTTCCCATAAGATTTGCTGGGGATTGCTGAAGAAAAAGAGTTATTTTGGTCACCTTTTCTTGGCTAGGAAATGGCTGCACGTGTGTTGGCTTGGAGGAGCAGCCATGGCGTTTTTGGAGGCTGTTCCGCGGCTGCGTTTGGGTGGACTTTGGGTGGTGTTTCTTTATGGTTTTTGGGCGTTCTCGGGGCTGCGTTTTGATGGTTTGTGCGTGGTTTCACTGGCTGATTTTGGTGTCATTTTGGGGCTATTCTTGGGGTCCATTTGGGTGTTGTTTTGGTGGGTTTTGGGGCTGTTCCGAAGGGTGATTTGCAGCAGTGTTTGGGTGGTTTTCAGGTGGCGTTTTCTAGGGGTTTCGCTGATGGTTTGACGGGAAAAAGGGTGGGGTTGGGTGGCTGTTTTGCTGCATTTTTGGTGGCATTTGGGTGGCTGTTTGGGGCTGCTTGGTCGCTGGAGAATGGGGCATTGAGGTGGAGTTTTTGGTGTTGGTTTGGTGGCGGAAAAAAGGGGGAGGAGAGGGGATCGACGAGACTAGTGGCTTTGGGGCAAAAATGGGGTGCATTTTGGTGGTGGTTTCGTCGGAGAAAGGACGACGGGGATGGTGGATTTGGCGTCGAAAATGGAGCGAAATTGGGGGGTAAAAGGTGCAGCTGTTAGTCTTGGCAAAGGGAAAATGTAAAAGTGACAAAAGGGTTTGGGGGTTGTAGGGGAAAAATGGAAAATAAGATAGAATTAATTTGAGCCGTTAGATGAGGATTAATGAACGGACGAGATCAATTAAAAGATATCGGGTCAGATCTGAATTAACTATGGGTCACCCAGATTGGAATTAAAATGAGTTTAAACATTTCATTTAAAATTGCGCCACAAATTGACTCAATGTTTAAAATTGCGCCACAAATTGACTCAATTAGACTATAATTGAAAGAAATTGTAAAGGCTAGCATTGAACTAACTTCTGAGGATTTGATCGAATTTGAAATGAATCGGATTAAAAGGGCCATGAATCAAACAAATTGGGATAAAATTGAAAAGATTGTCATCCAATTGATAAATATAATATGCACATTTATGTAAATATTCAATATTTCAAAAATAATAATCTTTATGCAAAGAAAATGCTTAACGTATGCTAAAATTATTATGTAAAATATTAAACCTATTAAATAAATTAAAAATTTATAATGCATTTAAAATACGATATTGATATATTATTA